>JANSTV010063019.1:0-11717 GCA_027564135.1 Lestremia cinerea | reverse complement strand
AATGAATTCGTGCTGATGTTATTTCATGCGATGATTCAATTCAAGGGATAATTTAATTTGCATAAAATTGAAATTTCAGATTGCCAGCGAAACGAAAAGCGAGAAAATAATTTTAACGAAACCGAATGTGTGTCTGCACGGGCCATATGACATCCAACTTAAATTCTGAATGACAGAAAAAAATTTAGAAAATTCTCATTTACTTGATCGCTTTCACCATTGCCAGTCCCATGTAGACGCTCTGAACGGCATGATCGGTCCGCTCATCGGATGCACCGCTAATGCAATAATAACAATCGCCCAGAATTTTGATTCGCAATTGATGGTATTTCTGTTGTAAAAAGAGAAGGAAAAGCGAGAAAGAAAAACGAAAAATGTTAGTCAAATGCTTTGCCTTGACAGCGTTCAGTCAAGTGAACCTACCTCAGCCAATCTGTCAAATCGGGCAAACAGTTCATTCAACATTTTTACCAAATCCGGAGCCGAATATTTCGATGATATTGCGGTGAATCCAACGATATCCGCATACAGAATGCTTTAACGATAGAATCGAAATTGACGTGGGTTGAATGACAGAGACAGGGAAAGCGGCAAAGCGTATAAAAACGGAAAAGAATTTCAGAAAATAAACTTTCATAATTTCATGATTTTCAATAAATGCCACGAATGTAATTTATCGTTTTGGAAATGGTTCCGAATCGAATATATCGCGCAGACACATATTTGACGTATGTGCCAGGGTGATACATAAGCGAATCGCGTCAAACGAGCGTTTCCTCCTCAATTTTTGATTTATTAGTATTTGTTAACGAAAGCGAGAAAAACACTATGCTCGGCCCACGCGATTAATCGCAAACCACATTATTATTATTTTCCTTTTATTATCTGCAATCGAATTTGCCGTTCTATTCTCGTCAGCGAATGTAGGGCAAAATGCGACACCTTCGAATCTATTTACCTGACATTTTCGTGACGGCTCATGTAGATTTTCTTGAACTGTTCCGAATCATTTGATCCCAAGTCTTGACGCATTTTGACAGCAACATGCTCCGGTAAAACAGATAGCAGCAATCGCTCCTATTTATCAAAGTCATACACACATACACAGACACACACACAGACACAGTCAAATGGGAAAAAGACGAAAGCAAAAATTTAATAAGCCATCAGCATCCATCACGTGAATCACACGATTTGATTTTCCGGTTGAATGGCAATGGAATGGAATTTACCTGTTCGGCTGATTGCTCTTCGATCATCATTTTCACCTCGAGG
Source organism: Lestremia cinerea (assembly GCA_027564135.1). Taxonomy (NCBI): domain Eukaryota; kingdom Metazoa; phylum Arthropoda; class Insecta; order Diptera; family Cecidomyiidae; genus Lestremia; species Lestremia cinerea. The sequence continues at coordinate 10,442 of JANSTV010063019.1, read as the reverse complement.
CTTTGTTTTGCTTCAAGAAACGCTCGACGCTGTTTCACTTCGCCCAAATAATACCACAATAGGCCGCACATTGCCGCTGTCAGCAATAGAACAGAGTTGGCGATTTGTTGTTCCCAGAAAAATGCGTCACGTTTGCTCAAGCCCACAATGGCCGAAATGTATGTGGAAAATGAGCCGATGCCCAACAATAGGCCAGTGTACATCAGTGGAACGGGCAACGTTACATACACCAAGAAATTCAACAGAATCGCCCAGCCAAGCGAATCCCTAGACGAATCCAATGAAAAAGGAAATTCGATCGTTATTCACCCATAATCACAATGCGGAAAGCAGTAAGCATCTTATAAATTTGAATAAATCGCATCATCATCAAAATGAACGAAGATCCGAAATAATTTGCAACGAATACAACGGTTCGTGCCCAGCAAATGCAATGAAAAAATAATATCCGATTAACATAATCCGTTTCGACGGACAGGCACGAGCGGAACGGGCAAACCGGAGGGGAAGAAAAATGAAATAAACAAATTGCGGTTCTCATGCAAACGCCGAGGGGAACCGACAAACCACCAACGAGCACCAGTTAATGAAGCAAATTTTATGACGCGATGTTGTGGATTGTGTGCATCAGTGTGATTATCGCACTTGCATCGAAAAAGCGTTGCCGTCCGGGAGGCTACGCGCCACCGCAATGACCATTTGACCCACCCACTTGACACATTTCCGTTTAAAATCGTATGCAATAATTAAGCTAATATTTCCGCTTGTTATGGCGTTGACGGGTCGGCATAAAAAAGAGAAGAAACTCAATTTAAATTCATTTTCATTTACATGCCGTTCCAAATGTGTTTCCTTTAGCCAGAGGAAAACTGTCACTGGTTAGCGATGCGATGACGTGACCGAGACACGACAACGTGGCTTTGAAACGTTGACAAACGAATGAGAATGTACGGCAGCTACTATTTTGTAATCTCGCTTTTGTGCATTTGATGGACGCTTTCTTTCGAATGGTGTCACACCGACGTGGCGACTCAAATTAATGAAATCTCTGCGACCTTGACATCCACTGAATATTTTATGATTTCTCATTTGATTTCGTTAGCTGCGATGCGCCACCGAAGATTAACCCAAATTAGATTTTGCGCGGTATCCACCTACACCTGCAAACAGAATGCATTTACCTTGGTGAAACGGTCCCTTTGAAGAATAATTGCAAGAGAATTTGTTTGATTTGAAACAACCAGGCCAAATGGGGTGCTATCTCCCATATTGCGCCGCGGCATTGATTTCGTCCGCATATTCGTAGGAAGATCGCTAGCGATGAGTTGAGTATGAGAAATGCAATCGTCACTCCTGAAATAACGGTAAAATGAACGGGATTAAATGTTGAGCAGTCGTGCTGTTTGAGTTGTGAAAAATGTTTTTAGGTCAACGTGATGGGTTTCCGTTGCAATGATGCTGCTGCTACTGCATCGAGCAGATTTTAGCTCTTCGCTCTCGCAGAATGCCCCCGGTTTGAGCTGACATTTTTGGCAGACAATCGGGGCGATTTGAAGTGCGTACTGTAATGAGGTTTGGATGCATCAGAGAGCACCCAGATTGATGATAACGACCTCATTGTTTTGCCACTCAAAAACTCCACTTGAATTCATGCATAAACATCCAAGTGGATTCCACCTCGGCTCGCTTTCCATCCATTTCATTAGTTTTCCCAATGAAATTATCGTGACAATTTGATATTGCAACCGGTTTGATGAAATTATTTTCAATTTAATTTTGAAAAGCTTTTTCCATTGTCAAGCTCCAGTTGCGCTCTCAATTAGATGGTTCCATTGAATATCATTGACAATATTCAAATACGAAAAATCATAAACCGAAAACGCAAAGTTCATTTACCAAAATTAACTTCATTCGTGCAGCGCGATACACTAGCTAATTCACAAGCCATTGATGAATTCAAATGAAATGCTAATGGCTTTATCTATCCCCTAAAAACAAAACGACGATGATGATGATGATGATGATGATGATGACTATGATGATGATATCGACGATGATGCATAGCATTGCCAATCGAAATCAGTATATATTGTTTATCATCATGGTTCAAGTGAGATGTGCTCACAAAATAAATGTCGGGGAATCGATTGATAGATTGAATCATTCGCGAAAAGACATTATGCGAAATATATTCGTAGCACTCAAATTTCCATTTGCAAACATTGGATGGATGGGATTTCAAAGCTGGGATCACTTTTTTCTTCTTCTTCTTTGGAGATAAGCTAAAGTTAGACATAAGCCCGGGCCCATACTTGAGCAAGTTCAAAGGCTCTATGTGTTGCGGCTGTGTGGGATATATTTGCCGAATGATGATGGCTGTCTCGAGTAGTCCGACGAGAGTAAATAAGAGCGAGCCAGCCGGATTTCCGAATATTCACAAAATTTTCGCTTAATGGACAAGTCAAATGTGACACAATGAGGTTATTCGGATATCCGACTGCACCAAACTTGATTCGCATTCCCTCTTTCTAGCTTTGCCGAAAGCTCTGCATAAACCGAGGCTTCAACACTCGGATATTCGTATATCCGACTGATTTCCGGAATATAATAGATTTATTGTTTGAAGTTGTCTTGTGTATTACTGTATATGCGTGTGTAAGTGAGGGTAAGTGTGTGAATGAGTCTTTGTCGTTGTTTCTGAGTCCTAGGGGCCATAGTCCATTATCAATAAACAATAAACAATACATACCCAAACTTTCGAAATTTTGTCCTTGCGGCACAAAGATGGCCCACAAATCAAACAAAACGGATGCCGCCAAGAAACATTCCAGGCCGGCTCTTCGTTGTTTAATTGAATATCGTTGATATAATTTCTCCAAAACATCATCCGGCAATGATACATCGGCCGACACCTCACCATTTACCGCACCGTTTTGTTTATCCGCCTTGACTATCGTTGTTGTTGTTGTCATTGTTGTGTTTTTGTGCCAGGGGTTATTCTTTGGATGAGTCTGAAACGAGGAAGGATTACTTGCGGTTAATTAATCGATCCAACTCATTCTGTCGACTTTCAACGTGATTATTCGGCTAAATACTTTTGACATTTCGGTTGAATTGTGCGCGTAACGTTACGAATGAATGAATTGCCGTATTTCATAAATGAAATGGTTGATTCCGCCCTTTTCCAGCGAACCTCACCAGCATCTGATGAGACGTGCGACAGATACCGCGTTGATATATGCAAATTCGATACGGTTTGTTCAAATTTTCTTCTGTTTTTTTCCGGGAGAAGCCGAAAATTCGCGCCGATGGAAGAATCCAACAACAACAAAAAGAAACAAAATGCCAGAAAAACGTTTTACGCTTTTTTTTCCTCAATTTATTCGGCTAGTCTTTTTGTCGCTTCCCCCTTCGCTAGTGTTAGTTTTTTTGCGCGAAATCATCCGAAATTATTGACAAACGTGTGTTTGATGCACACAGACGTGTATAATAAATTTCATTTAGTCGAATCGATTCTAATTACATTTTCGGGTGTCGTCGACTGTCGACTACATTTTCACAGACAGACGTTTTTTTTAGGAATAAATTATGAGAAATATTTCACTGTCATGCCGCTCGGGTATGATGTCAGATATCGCTTTAATTTCATTAAACTTTGTTATTTTGATAGCGTCAAAAAGTTTTATTTCAATATATTCGGAGGCCTCTAATTGAACAGAGTCTGGGGATGCCAAGCCAATGCCACTCGACGACCGAATCATTCGATATGCGCTTATGTTTTACGATCGCTTTGCTCTGCCACCGGCACAATCCGTCGAGCACATTTATATGCTTTTAGCCGATTCCACAGAATCCCATACTCTGCTGCGGCTCCGAGAAACATTTATGAGTCATAATATTTTGTGAATCGTAAATTTCATAACAATCGTCGACCTTCGTCGCACTTGAAACACCGATCGATGACACCGTCACTCGATAAAAATTTGCTAAGAAATTGAAAAAAAAAAAGAAAAAAAAAGTGAACAAATTGTAGCCAAAACCAATGGAGGTGGCGAACAGAAGAGACTCTTGACGTCCACCCGATCTGACGGGCCTTCCAGGCGCATTATATCAAATTATCGAATGGAAATTATGCAGCGATTTTGAACTCTGGGCAGAGATTCAATTTTCCGCTCGTCTCGTAAAGCCATGACGATTTGTTTTCACGGAGGCTGGTACTTTGGTTGAAAATCGAAAAATCAAAATTTCTCACATGAGCACCGAAACACATTCAATTTCGATTTGAAAATGATTGAGACGAATGGGTGAACGGAGAGAGCTTTGCCGGCAAACAGGTGAGTGCCGTGCAGGCCCCCCATCGGCTTTGTTTAACAAACAGCCATTAAGTTACGTATTGTGTTATTTTCGCAGGCATATTTCCTCTGTTTCGCCATTCGGCGGAGGCGGTGTATTTTTTACATTTTTATGAATCGAATAAAAAACAACTTTTTAATGCTCCCTTAAATTCGTACCGTTCTGGGGCTAGATGCGGCTTCAACGTTCTCAGCCCTGACGCAATTCCCATTCATACAATTTTTCCATCAAATTTTCATGAACCAAAAAAAAGAAAAACGTTACGAAACATTCAAGCTCTTCTCGTGCGCCCCCCGATCAATATTTGAACATTCAATGATTATAACTTCATTTCCATATTTCCATGCAGCGTATCATTAAGTTGGCTATTTTTGGAATAATGCTCATTGCATGGGCTGTGTAGTTTGTGTTTGTTTCTCATTCTTTTCTTTCTCTTTCGTTTCGTTAATTTTCACCAATTTCATTTCGTTTGCATTGCGAATAATAGTGTTTGCCGATTGCGAATTTAATTGATTCAATCATTGTTGTTTTATCACAAAATAACTTTGACGTTGCCGATGAAATTGATCACGAAACATTTCCCAAGTGAATTCGTACTGGAAATTCAGTTGAAATGCTCATTTTGAATTTACTCGCCATGCGATTCTATAATTTCGAAAATGCAATAAGCTCACTAGATGCATGTTTCATTCCGGTTCTAATGCCACGTACAGCCACATCGGGCGGACGCACGAAGCAGCAATTCGTGCTGGTTTCTGTGAATTTCGCCGAGGACGGCGTGTTGCTTGAACCCGGTTGAAATCAGTGGAATTGCATGATGTTCGATTTTGAGGAGCTTCTAATGGTTTCGAACGGTTCTTGAGTGCCAAATCAATCGTTTCCAGGGTGATTGAATGCTCTGAGAATGATGGCAAGAGCAAGCTGCAACTCTCCCGCAAATCCAACGGCTTTCAAACATATCACCTTCCGCTCGCCCCATCACCGACTGAGTGCGCACTCCAATCAAACAGCAAAACAAACAACTAATCATCGAAATGGCTTTCTCGAAAATCACATTTGCAATTCAAAATGCAATAACCGATCAACTACTGGCTGAATAATTGGCGCCTTCCATTTGTGATTGCATTCGAAATGTTGAACGAAAACGAGAGACAGAAAAGGGCTCTTCACGATCAAATCCGGCACGTTCATTTGTTTGCACGATTTCATCGATTTTTCCTCTCCCCTGGGAAAAGCGAAAAAAAGAAGTCAGCAAACCCCATTCAACCAACCGCCCCCTCCTTACATCGCCCCCCCAAATAAAACCGAAAAAGAGAAAAACTTGTAAAAAGAAACTTCCAGTTTTTCCACCATTTCACCTCGATTTGAATTCAACTTTTGCAGCCGAACAACCAAACACTTATTGAGCTATTTTCGTCCGAAAATGTATTATTTGCCATTTTCGGTTATGTCAATTTCAATTGACCAGCTCAACAAACAAGAAAATTTTATCAACTGGCGATCAATGTGTTCGGACATGGAAAAGTTGCTTCGGGGGATAAGAGAAAGAGAGAACGAGAGCCCACCCACATGCTTGTCCGTTGGTCAGCAACATTAGTGTACTCGAATAGGTTGATACACATGCTCACATACTCACACACTCACACACACACACACTCACACACACACACATGGCAGGGCATCCCATCGAACCTTGGCCATTGTGCGTTGATTTGATTTGTGTCTCGTATTTAGACATGGCGAACAGAAGAGAGATTAAATAAAGACAACTGATTGAGCCGTCTGATCCGGATGCATTGTCCAATTACCAATTGGGCCACCGTTGAATGGTTCAATGGAAAGCCAATACGGGATAATAGACAGACATTTCGCTGATGAATACGACTCGATTCCGATCAATGTCATTTCCAGCATGTCAATCGATAGCTGCATTGCAGGTGGGACCATTATCGATTTGAAAAATATTGCATGCGAAATTATTTGATTTTTTCTCCCTCTCGGAAAATCATATCCAAAAATATGACATTCTGGTGTGATTCAAAGTAAATAAGCGCTGCAATACGTTTGAATTGCGTTCATCGGTACCGGCACCGAAAACAGAGCAGAGGAACGGAACGGAACTGAACAGCAGAGAGGAAAAAATAAAACAAATTGTGATGTGAATTTATAGCACAACGCGGAATGCCTAACCTACATTATTTTTAATTAAACAACGCACATCGAACTATGTGCAATTCAGTGTGTCGGCCAGCGCGGTATCGGCCGTGCTGTATTGTTTCTTTTTTTCTCGTTTTTTGTTCTCTTTTTTATTCGTTTGCTCATTGTTTCCATTCATTCAAACCGTCAAAATGAAAAGAGAAATATTTCATCAATTTTGTTTCAGTTTTTTTTTTTTTTTCGTCCAAACGTTTTTTTCCGCTTTTTTGCTGTTTTATTTTGGAAGAAAAAAGAGAAAGATGAAAAAAAATGTGAGAGAAACTATTTCTATTTGGTTTTTTCTGTTCCGAAACAAAAACCCGTACCATTTTGGAATATGAAACGAGTGACAGCTGAAACAACAACAGTGAGCCGCATTGTAGTTGAGTAAATTAGATCCACTTCGGGTGAAATGTGCCAAATATCTCGAATACCTGCTGCGCTACGTCGCCTCACGATGACGAACCTGCGACTGAATCAGGAAGACGTTTGCCAGACACGTTCGCTATATCTCTGACAGTTATGATTTCGAAGAAAGTTCGGTTTTGGCCGACAATATGGAAACAGTTTGGCGCAATCGGTCAACAGTGAATCGACGAGAGAGAAGAAGAGAAAAGTCATGACAATAAGTGACAAAAGCAACGAAGAAAACAAAACATCGGAAAAATGCCATTTTCTCGTTCGAATGAATTAAGCACTCATCGTAAATGACGTCAGAACGAAACACGTGCAGAATACACTCATAAGCGGCAAAGCAGAATATGATGCGAATGCGTGTTGTTTGTTTTATTATTCACTGGCTGTAAGAGCTCATTAAGTATTTAATAGCAAGTGTGGATGACATAAGAAAAGTCTGAGCACAACGAAATTCTCGTCGATCGTTTGGTTCGTCGATTTTGTTGATTCGTTCATTTGCTCATTTGCCGGCCGCTTTCGATCCAATCATTTCGGATTTGTGATTCTTTTGTCATGGCTCGAGCTTGCTGAAGTAATTGAAGAGAAAAGCGTAGAGAAGAGCGATAGGCAGGGTGAGAAGGAGACAGAGAAATAAAGAACAGAAACCCCAACTAAAGTCAATCGGAAAAAGGCCAGCGATGGCTTGCAGTTATCGTTATCGAAAGTAATTTCGTGAATTGAAAAAGTTCATCATCATAATTAAGTTTAAAGTTCTGTTTGGATAACGAATTCGAGCGTTGGCAGGTCGAGTCAAACGAATGTTACGAACGCAGCGCAACGATTCGCCGAAATGGAAACGCTTCAGGCATGACCGAGTGATAGGATTGAGCGGTGGAATGATCGATTAAAACTTTCCGAGCAGCAAAACATCGACTTGCATTTGGCGGTGAAGCGTATCTGGGCGGATGGTGATGGAGCAGCTCTTAATGGGTCCTGCGCTCCAAATGATGACGCATGCGATGGTGAACGAGAGAGAGGGAGAGAGAAAGAGAGAGAGGAAGAGAGAGAAAGATAGAGAGAGAGAGAGTGAAAAAAAATGGTTGCGGAAAGCTTGCTAATGACACCCTTAATGCTCCCGTTGAACGATAATTCTCACAGCAAACCATCGATCATCCGATGAACGAATCGGCTTCCATTCTAATCCACGTCAATTGATTTCGAGTAAATTAACGAGCGACGGAATCAAAGTGAACAATAATTCAATGACACAACACTTTAATCCAGTGAAGATTCAACATCTGCTGGCAAACAATCTTGACGAAATGTTTAATCAACACCGGGCTTACCCCAGCGGTGGTCAGATCACCACCAACTAGCAATTATCTCTTGGAATGTGTTTTGATTGAAAATAAAAGTCCAGAAACAAGCAATCAACATCAAACAAATGGCTCGAATGACAGCTGGGAAATTCGATCGATTGACGAAAATTCAATCACATTCGTCGAAAACATATGAAATTTATTGGCGTTTTTCTCGTTTTGTTTCTCTCTCTCCTTCTCTCTCGGTTTGGCTTTCGCTTGCGTTTTGCTTTGTTTTCGTATCGTTTCGTTTCGATACGACCAGATTCGATTGAATGTTGTACTTTTTATGATAAAAATAGCTGATTGCATTCGCACCGCACGAACTCGAGAAACGCACAGTCGGATTAACCGAAATGCTGTTTACAGAAGTCAGTAAGCGGATTATCGGACAATAAAAATTATTGTTTATAGTTACGAATTGGAGTGTGATTCGTCAAGACACAAAGCTGTTGCCCATGACGGATAGATTGTCGACTGGGAATACGGAAAAAGCCAACCAAAAATTCTAAATTGGAAATTAGACAGTGCCTTGGGAACGGTCTTCTAACCAACAGAGAGATAGAGAGTGGAGTGATATTGCTCTCACAGCGGTCGACCGTTGATCCCTTGAGGGCTAAAGGCAATCCGACCGATTCGAAATTAATTGAAAAATCAAGTAATTAAGCTGAATGTCGAGCCGTTTTCCTATCCGAATGCCAGCCAAACAATGATGGGTGGATGAAGGAGAAGGCGGGATGGCCAAAGGGGTGGAAATTCGTTAGCTGGGAGTGGTGTCATTAACCGACAAAATTCCTTCATAAAGCGCACTTCAATCCTTAATTGGCGTCGTAAAAATATCAAAATCGAATAAATTTCGCTGTGAAAACACCCATTTCGGTTTCAAAGTAGAATCAACAACAATTTTATCAGCGAAAATGCCCGAACGTACTCTGGAGCGTCGCGTCGAATATACAAAAATTTATTACCGAACCGAATCGAAAAAAAAAACAAGACCAAAACTATAAAAACGGAGCCGCGTGCGCGATTCGATAATTTCTAACGAAAAAAACAAATAAAAAACAAAAAAATCGACAAGAAAAAAGAAAACAAAAATTTTAATAGATCCAAACCGAAAATACAGAGCAGCAACACGGAGACAGTGAATGATATCGATATTTCAAATGGCATTACATGGAATGACGGAGACGTCCACGTAGTGGCCAGCATTTTGAACTGTCCCAGCTAAAAATAGAGATAATGTTGTGTACACTTCTTTGATTCGTTTCTTATTATATCAAGTTTCATTTATGTGGCAACATTTCCACGAGATTCGAGTATGCTCACATGAATATCGTAAATGGCCGGGAGACAAATGGTCCAATGTGGTCGACCAATGTGCGAAACGAAGAAGAAGAAGAAGAAGAAGAAGAAAAAGGAAAAAAAAATATTTAAACGAAGATGACGACGACGACGACGACGACGACGATGAAAAAACGAAACGAAAATATTCCAAAATAAAATGAAATTGCCTGAATAATTCATAGTTACCGTCGATGACACCGCCGAAGCGAGCCAACGCGAGCGCGAGTACGAGCGACAGTGTGACAGGCAATTGGTGCCGAATGAACTTTGAAATGTATGACAACAAAAAACCTAATTGTACTCACCTAACTGTCGCGAGAATGATGATCTCATGGACCTGCTGGTTGAATGCACAATTGTCGATACTGTCACAGCGATTATGAATTCGCTAGTTTTTTTTTTTATTATCTTTTTTTTATCTAAAAATACAAGCCATAATCACACATCAGACACATATCATCATCACGTCAGACGGCACAGCACACGACACGAAGAAAAAATCGTTTTCCACAAATATCCGAGTCGATCAAGAGAACGTTGCCAGTTCAAACAGAAAGTTTCTGTCGAAAATCCGATTCGGTTTGATTAAATCACTTGAATCAATAAACATCAATAAGGAAGTACCCTTATTGCAAGACACACTGAGCACAATAAAACTAGACGCGATTGTACACACATCAATATATCATACAGTTTAATCCATAATGTAAACTACTTGAAAAATTCCCAGCGCAACATCAGTGCATGGGACACACATTAATTGGTTCATCTTTAATGAAATATCTTCTTTTAGTT
>JANSTV010063008.1:0-11719 GCA_027564135.1 Lestremia cinerea | reverse complement strand
TCGCAGAACGACTTGTCCGCGCGAAACAAACCGATTCGTTCCCAAGCATCACTGGAATGGTTTTTGTAGTCGAATTTCTTTTCCATTTCCATTTTTTTAATATTCGCGATTATTTTCAGTGATTTTCAGAGTAACTGACCGGTCAAAAACAAATACACAACTGACGAAATACCGCTTGTCAACGAACTTGTGGCTGACCCGTGCTCGGTTCAATTCGAGCTCCACAGTGCACGTAGCGGCGAAATGGTGGAAGCTCCGGTGTTTTTCTACGTAGAACCGCCCTCTACAGCGAATTTCAAAAAACATCAAGCGTAGTAGAATTTTCTTAGCGATGCTAGACTTGCGATTACTTAGAAGCATCGAATGCGAAGGATTTATAGCTTCGGCTCATGGTTTTGTTGGTTTTCAAAGCAATCTCCGATTGGCAAGAATCATTATGAAAAGGGAATCTGCTTTTGAAAATGTCCAACATCGTGAAGTTGACCGCAGATGAACGAATTGAAATCGTGAACTTGAGCAAGAACCATCCAACATTCAGGGGCATTGCCAATGAGTTCAACAAATTGCATCCTGAGCGCCATAGTCCCATTTCCTTTTCGTCGGTGTGAAAAATTCTAAGCAGATTCAATTTGACTGGCAGTACTTTACCTCTGCACCCAAGTGGGAGACCAAAGTCAGCAACTGGTAGGGTTCAGACCAAAATTGTGACGTCAAAATTCGAAGAAAATCCGCATCTGACATTGAGGCAAGTGGCCAGAGAGGCCGGGATCTCATATAGCAGTGTACACAGAGTCTTACAAGCCGTAGAAGATACAGGCGACTCAAAAGTTACAAAAAGATGATCCAAAGAAACGAATGGATTTTTGCGATGAAATGTTGAATAAGTTTGCTGAAGATCCGGCGTTCATCGGAGAAATTTCGTGGGCCAACGAGAGTCTATTTGCGTTCAATGGAATGGCAAACAAACAAAATTATCGACACCGAGATAATCCACGCTGGACCAGAGACTGCAATGAACAAGGAGCTAATGCAGTAATGGTGTGGGCAGGCATCTTGAACGGCCAACTGATTGGCCCCTTCTTCTTATCCGAAAATGTGACGGGCGTGGCGTATCGGAAAATGCTCATGAAATACCTCATTTCTGAATTGGAATCAAGAGGCATCAAACCGAAAGAAATCGTCTAACCACTGGACGGCGCTCTGGCGCATTACAGCCTGAAGACACGCAAATTTATCGAAAAGCGTTTCCGGCCGTGGATTGGGAGAAGAGGGCCAAACGGATGGCCACCCAGATCACCAGATCTCGCCCCTCTGGACTTTTATCTCTGGGGCCATGTGAAACAGTTACTATACAAATCGGGAATCAATTCCATCGAGGAAATCAAAATTTTACTAGCAGACATTTTTCAAAATCTCAGCGAAGATTGCATCAGTAATGCTGTAAGAAGCATCAAAAGCCGTTATGAACTCTGTCTGATTGAAGACGGATGCATCTTTGAGAAATAAATATGTAGTGACAGCCACGGCAGAAAAATATGTTTCGAAAGAGCTCCTCTCCTTCATACATATGTACATATGTGTATGTACCCCTTTACCATCATTATCTGAAAAATATTGATAGTTAGTCGCTTTTCTCAGTCGAATTTCAGTCAATGAACTCAACAAATTCCAATTTAAATTCGACTTTTTATTTTAATGAAAATTCACGACCGGTTTCGCAGCAAGTCCATCTTCGGGTGATTCACATCAAGAACCTGCTATCTGATAGCATCATACCATTTCTCCCCCAAACATTTTAGATCACGCGACATTGTTCAGACAAAAAGCGAGATCTGGGATGCGATATTGTCTGTGCAAGCTCCGAAATTTTAACCTAGCAGTTTTGAGCCCGTAGTCCAGACTCTGGACAAAAACATTGAAAATTGAAAACGACAAGCAGTCACGTCGCAACGTCGTTGTGATGACGGTTGGCGGTTTGACTTTCGTCAACTGAGTTTCAATGATTCCGACCAAAAGAATGCGGCTATCTCCCTTTGAAAAGCATTAATGCTCGAATATTCCGAAATGTTCATGGACGACATCATCTTTCTGAATGGAATATACAAAAATCCAAATTAGAACCGAATTTCGGTCATTGATTCGATCGAGAAACTCGGATAGTCACTCGTGCGATTGGAGCCATCTTTCACACAGTTATCCCACCAAAAGTTTTGGTTAGTCTTTGGACCGATCGAAAGTACCAAATAGTGAAAATACCGACGGAAAATTACGGTTGTTTGTGTCGCTATGGGCATCAACCAGTTCGATCTTCATCGAATCGGCTGAGTGGTTTGGCTATCCTCTGGAAGTTTCTCGACGGCAGGTAATTGGAGAGCGTTCAATCGGACTGTTCACCTCATCCCTAGTAGAATCGCTGTGAATATCAAGTGGCTCGATCTTCGTGATATGCACTGACGGATTCAATCAATTCGACCCCCGTGACTTGTCGCCAACAGTCGGCTGGAAATCATGAAACGGTAATCGCGTTCCAGCTCCTATCTCTGTAGCAACAGCATCGAGGCACCCGCATCCTGTCGAAATACGAATTCACTCGCAAGGTGTCGGAGGCACCTCAGATGACAGAATGGGTTCGACATGACTATTGAGCAGAGTATTTCAGTATTCGGTGATTTTCAGAGTCGAATCGTACTCCATCCATCCAGCCAACACCCACTACCACACCATCGACTTACGAATACACTCGAGCAACGCTCATGTGGAGACACTCAGGTGGAGCATACATTCACTGCATCTATAAATTTATAGGTATTGCTCGTGTTGTAGTAGATCAATCCTTACTCTCATTCAATACGAAGCAAGACGAGACATAATGGGGAAGGGAAAACGTGAGGAAAACCACAAGCACCACCTGGGATTCCTACTCAGCGCCCAATTTTCCCCGAACCGCAAAAGTCCCCGAACAATACTTGAGCTAATTCGAGTCAGAGTTTGGTTCGCACAGCTTCCCAGGTGGTCCAGTTGCCCTGATCATAGTCGTTGTCGTAATCTCCGTCATCATCCGAAAGAAGTCACCCGCCAACTAGTTGGTTCCAAAGCGTCCGGCTCCTCACCAAAGTCACTCGAGTTGCACCAGACTGTCGTGCTGGAATCATGCAATAATTATGAAAAAAAAAAAATCAAGAAAAAAAAATGTCAATTAAATAACTCATAATTTATTATCAATAATGCTTGTACAATTATTTGTTTCTTCTTTGTTTTATAATCATTATTTGACAATTAATTAAGACTTGAAGACTCTCTTTAATAATATCTTAATATTTATTCTTACTTAGTAAATTATATTCAATAATTAATTTAAATTTCGTCACCGAAACAATTCAATCTGGTGGTTGCCAGTTGAGTTGCTCTTTTTTTCGAAAAAAAAATTCATTTCATTTCTTGAATTGGAATAAATATGCAGATATGCAACAAGTTTGATAAACAGTTCAGTAATAATTTACCACAATTTTCTTCGTCAATCTTCATTTCATTAATATGTATGTCTTTTGAATAATCACCTACAACTTTTAAAATGGATTTTCATTCGCATTTTACCCATCAATATTGGCATAGTCAATTGATTCTTTCAACCGAAACGAACAAACAAATTAAACGATATTTTTTTTCATGTTTTTTTTTCTTGTTTTTTTTTTGTTACTTTTCTTTTGCAACAATTCGAAAATTGCTGGTTGGTGCTGTTGTTATTGCTAGATTTTTCGTTAATTTTTTGTAGTTTTTTTTTTTGCTTCTAAAAATATTCGCTAAATTGTTTGCTTGTTTGATGTGATGATTTTGTTTTCAATATTACTTTTAATTACACACATTACACATTCAAAGCATTCTACAAACATAATTATATGTCAATGCTCAATGGAAAGAAAACGAAAACAAACTAAATCGATGAAATGATAAACGATCTTCCAAACGAAATCTGAATAGAATTATCAAAATTTACAATGTCATTAAATGATCCCCCTGTAGTTGCCCTTTGTGTCTCCCCATTTGTTGTTGTTGTTGTTGTTGTTGTTCTGCAATGAATACATTCTCCTACAAATTCTACACTAAATGCGATTCACTAACGTTTTCAAAAACACACAAAAATTGCGCTCGAATTTCGAAATGTTTGCTTTGTTGTTTTTGTTTTGCAAAAGAAACTAGAATAGATTTTCCATTGTGTTGTTTATTTGGTGGCGATGGGTGCTTCAGTCGAGTATCCAAGTTGGGGTTGGCGAATCACACGTTGCTGTCAAAGGGACCGGGTGGACCAGTTATTGATATTGGTTGAGCATTATTAACAAGATTATTAGAGCGTCTTCCGTAACTATTGTCTTGTGAGGCCGCCGCAGTACGCATTTGCTCCACATTGGCTCTGAATGGTTGTGGGGAAGAGAAACGAAATGGATTAAAATCAAACAAATTCAGAAGTAAAAATTCTCGATTGGCTCGGTTGCAGCTGGCGAAGCAGGCACTAAACATTCGACACACGGAGAGCCCAGTTTGCGGGGACCCAGTGGCATTGCTGTTGCCGAGCCACAACCGAAGCCAATAATTGATTAGCTAAAACATCTGTTTGGTTCATGCATAAACAAAAGCGCACTCGTTTTCACAACATCTGAATAATTGAGTGGTGGTTTCTATCGATTTTATCCATTTTCGTGGAGAAAAGTCAATAAACGATAGTTCATTTGGGGCCAAGCGCTGGTCACGACCCGAAATGCACTGAAAATCTAGAACAATCGCAAAATCGCCATTTACTACTGGTCTAAAAATAGATGCTGCGATTGTGAAACGGCGACTATTCGGACGTGCGTGACTATTGTTTAGTCGTCATCTAAGTGTTTGCTAGCTTTGAGGTTTGCAACTAAGTGACGTGTTGGCGGTGTCGAAAGCGATCTGTTGGCGGTGATGTCGTCAAGTCGATTTAGGCTTGTTTATTTTGTGAAAATCACATGCTGAAATGGCTGAGCATTGTTGGTGGATTTTGACGGAAAAATAAACAAGTCGCAAAATGTCATGACGCGCTCGAGACGACGAAAACTATGTGTGTGTGGTTCGGTTTGATCGGTTTCGGTGAACAAAAGCACTCGATTTGGAAAAATTAACAAAACTACAGAGCAAACGAGAGAGAAACCAACGCAAAACTTATGCAAGGCTACGGCAAATACGAATACGAGCATGCAGTATTTTTTTTATTTTTTTTTTTTCTAAATTTTTTTTTTTTTTAAGAATCAAAAAAGAAGAGAAAAAATGAATTTTAATTGCCTCATTCGAATAGAATTAGTTGGTTAGTCGATAGGTGGGTATTTATGTTGGACGCCAGACGTCCGGATCCTCCATCAAAGTTGAATGTTGAGCAGGCGCTTGGCCTGGTGACATAGCATTCTGGGATGCCATTGCAGCCATGTCTTCACGAGATGCTCTGCGATTTTTTTTGTAATTTATTCGTTTTTTCCGTTATTTTTTTTTTGGTTATTTTGATTTTTTCGTTCATTGAGCAGCGTGTTAATTGGGAAAGAGCGAAAAGTATTTATTTTCATTCGATCAATGCGATTAATCAATTAAAATTGGAAAAAATTTCAAATCGAAAAAAAAAACATCAAAACCGATTCGCAATGAATCGATGGAATCACTGAGACGTTTCTCGGATTTGAAGCAGGTCGAAAATCGCTAGAATACACGGAAAGATTTACTCACTTTTTGCCAATCGACATCATTCCATAAAGAACGCCTGTGCCGAAAATCAGGCCACTGCCAAAGACGCTGGCCAAGCCAAACTCTAAGATTATCGGTGGGATGGCGATTCTGAAGCGAAACAAATGATTTAACCTCAAGGCAATTATCGAGACTGCGCAACGGAGACACTCACATGCAATACAGAGCTGCTCTGTAATAGTACGGCTTGCTGTCGGCCGTTTTGGCAATTTCTTGCACGAAATCAACAAACATACAACAAATTGGTGCCTCAATGGCCATCACAAGCACCCCGGCACAAATTTGCAACAAGCCGGACAGAACACTCGTGAAGTTGATTGTGATGACACCGAAGCAGTTCCAGAAGCCAAACAGAATTGCAACTGAAAAACGAATCAACGGTGAATGGCTTTAGCGTTTGCTGTGTGAGCTCGATGGGAGAGTGTCTTACAGAAGGCGCCAAAGATGCCAAGACCTTGAGCGCCATACCGGAGATACCAAGGTATATCATCTTTGGGGGCGTCGGTTTGTCCAGGCCGGGCCATCAGGCCAACCAATTTCTCGGAGAAAGACTGAAAGAAAAACAAGACAATTTTCTCATTGCGAATCAACAATGAATCATCGCGCTTCATTTCAGAGCACCGACCATTCAGCGAGCGCTCCGATGAGTAATTCAATAAAGAAGACTAATTCAGTGGTAAATTATGATAAATCTCGGAATAAAATCACTGCAATTCATATCAGCAATCATGTTTTGAGAAAACAAATGGGCGGCTTAGCGATAAGCCAACGTTCGAAATTCACAGCGGAAAATAGATCACATAATTTCTCTTTATCAGAAGAATGGCTACAGAGTACTGTTTTTTTTTTCTCTTGTCTTCTTTTTCTTCGTTTTCTTCTTTCTTTCATTATTCGCTAGTTTAGAAATAACATGACCAGTTGGCATTTATTTTGCCGAACATATGATCGATATCGATATCAATGCCATCAATATCGAATCGAGCGTTTTCTCCCGGAAAATTCGGTGAAAATCGCCCCTTTGAGGGATATTGGCCATTCGGTTGGAAGCGAAAGCGAATTTTTTTTTTTTTCCTTTATCAAATCCAACCCCCGAACAATGGAAACATATGAAACATGAATGAATTCGACCGAAATGGGTGAAGTGGTGAACGAACAAACAATTGCAATTCACGCGAAAACTCGGTGGAATCACTTGAATCGGATGCTGCAACGATGCACAAAACTCATCATTTTGATATTTACCATTTTAATTGAACACGAATCAACTATTTATGCGCGAAAAATGTTTTCACAGGAGATTCTTTAAAAACATAAAAATGATTATGAAGAAATCAACACGACTTTTCTGGGTAGCGTTCGGTTAATGCGCATTCACAAAAAGCCGCCATATTATTATCGACCATTCTGCATTGGGGTCGGTTCACAGTGAGGTTTTCAGTGGGCACGTTCGATTCGACATTTTCGCCGAGAGAACAGCCCCATTCCGACGGTTTAACGGTGCGGTTCGGGCGAGTCACTCCGAAAACAGGATTCCCAATCGGAATTTCGGACAACTGCGATAATTTTTCGGAAAATCTCGCACCGAAATCAGGTCATTGTGTGAACGAGCCTTAACATTGAATTCAAATTCCGCTGAAAACAATAGACTTGTCAAAATCGTCTACGTCGATACAGGGAACATACTCGGATTTGGTGTTATTTATTAAAACGGAAAATAATTGACTTGACCAAGTGTATCATTGAGTGATATTCAGCAGACTTAGGTGTTGTTGTTTGATGTTTGAATACAAAGTGACTCAAGAAAAAGGAGCTTGGAATCGACGACGAAACAAATAGGAGCATTCAATTGAAAACTAAACATTTGAAATTGTGTTTGTGCTACTTGTGGTAACGAAATCCGATCATTGGTCATGGAGGCTGTGCCGAAAGTACCGATGATTTACTTCAATCTGAAGCATTCATCGCAAAAAACATCGTTTTCACGATTGAAACAAGTAAGTGGCCAATGGCCATCGTGAATTGTCGAAAAACATGGAAAAATCAACGCAAAACGCATCGCACTCGGACGAAACAGCAATCAAATCTAATTAGTATTTGCTGTGTGACGTCATGAGTCGCATATGAATCAGTCATTCGGCATCGGTCGGTCGTGTTGTGATTGCTGTTTGCCTCTTTGTTTCTTTGCCTCTGCTTTCAATGTTACTGTTTTGGTTGTGCTTTTTTCACTGACGACCAGACCGACTGAATGATTTATTATTGCGAAAGTTGACGTTGCTTTCATTTTCGGCTTGATGACTAATCTTATCAGATGGCAAATTGATAATACATTGCATTGTTTATTCTCATTGGAACAGTACATTGCTGAGTTTTATCATGAAGATCCAGACACATATTCAAATGAAATTTACGCATTGGAAAGTCTTCGGTCGGCCGCCTATAATCCATCGACAGACATAACCGGCTGCAACATTCTGAAACGATATTATTGTCAATTGCATTCGCTGCAAAATCGTTTTCCAATTGGAAACGATCGTCAATTGGTGACATTCACATGGAATGACATTTACTCGAGCAGTTCATCGCAAACGAGCCAACACACAGACATCCGGCATGAAATGGCTGTGGTTTTGTATAATTACGGTGCGATGCACACGCAATTGGGAACGGCTGTGAACCGTACGTCGGAGGAAGAAATGAAATTGGCATGCACACACTTTCAATGCGCTGGCTGGGCTTATGGGCATGTTCGGGAAACGTATCCGATGGCGGCCAACGGGGATTTGTGCCCGGAATTGTTGATTTTCATGCAGCAAATAAGCTTTGCCCAAGCGCAGGAGTGCATTCTTGAGAAGAGCTTAATCGACAACCGGAAATCGGTGATCGTGGCCAAGGTCACGGCTCAAATCATCGAATATTATAATGCGGCAATTGTTGCTCTGCTAACCGGTGGCGATGATGGCACCATTTCAGAGGTTGTCGGCTCGAAATTGTTCAAAGAGTGGAAGCAGTATTGCCAATTCAAGATCCAATACATGACGTGCATCCTGCTGCTGTACCAGGGCCAACATGCGGAGGAGCAACAGAAAATGGGTGAACGCGTGACGTTGTATCAGGCGGCTTTCGATCGGCTGGAAGAAGCCCGGAAAGAGTCGAAGGGTATGCCATACATTCAGCAAATCAACGATGCTCTGTCGTTCGTTATGGATGTCGTCGAAGCGAAGCGCAAGGCGGCCAAAAACGAAAACGAATTTATTTATCACGAAGAAGTGCCTGAATTGAACACAATCGCGACGATCCAAGGAGCCAATCTGGTGAAGGGCGTTCCCTTTAATGTCGTCGATCCGGCTTTGACCTCCGAAGACATTTTCCACCGCTTGGTTCCAATCAAAACTCACGAGGCTAGCTCCTTGTACAGCGAAGAGAAGGCCAACATTCTGCGGCAAATGCATCAGAAAGTCGAACAAAAAGACAGCGAATTGAACAAATTCATGGACTCTCTCAACATCGACTCGTTGAACTACGAGGGAAACACGATGAAATTGCCCCAAGCGTTGGTCGATCGATGTGCTGATTTGAATGCTAAGCCGGATGCGATACCGAATCTGATCAGCAAAATGTCATCATTGGCTGAGACCTGCGTCGACGTGGAAAACGTACTGGGCGGGATCAAGGAGCTGCTGGCCAAAGAAGAAATGTACGAGAAAGATTACCAACAGACGATGGGCTTTCGACC
This sequence comes from Lestremia cinerea, assembly GCA_027564135.1. Classification (NCBI taxonomy): domain Eukaryota; kingdom Metazoa; phylum Arthropoda; class Insecta; order Diptera; family Cecidomyiidae; genus Lestremia; species Lestremia cinerea. The sequence continues at coordinate 2,235 of JANSTV010063008.1, read as the reverse complement.
GACGTCGCATTTCAACGAGCTGGCTCGAGAGTTTCAGAAATATCAAGAGGCTCACAATAAGGCGGGCGGTAGTAACGACACCCTCCGCAAAGCGATGGAATTGCATGTCAACAATCTGAAGGTCTTGTCGCAACCATTGGCCGATGTGCAGGCCGCCATTCCAGCCTGTTCAATCGAAGTGAATCCAAATGGATTGCAGGAGACCAAGAACCTTCTGAACAAAGTCAATGAGATGCGCGTGCAGCGATCCCAGCTCTACACTCAATTGGCGGACAACATTCAAAAGGACGACATAACAACGCAGCTGATTGCTTGGGGTGATAAAGACGTGGAGCAATTGTTCAAGTCGGAACTGGGCAAACATGATCACTTGGCTGGGATTATCGATCAAAATCTGGTTGCCCAAGGCAACATTCTGAAGGCGTTCACCGATTCTTATGCCAGATGTGCACACTACATCAAAGCGGTGTCCGACACAAAACACAAACGCGAGATCTTTCTCTCATCCCTGGTAGCGTCCTATGACGTGTACGACGACCTTCTGGGCAAGAGCTTGAAGGGGTTGGAGTTCTACAAAAAGTTGCAAAGTAACGTGCACAAGTTGTTCGCTCGAGTGAAAGCCGCTCGCGATGTGTCCGACGAGGAGCGCCAACAGCGTTTGGAAGCCATGAACAAGAAGGCCCTGGCCACCGCACGACCTACGCAACCGAGCTCACATTCAAATGGGGGAATGCATTCCACCAGCCATCAGCCACCCGCTACGATTCCACAGATGCCTTCGCAAACAACAATGCATGCCCACGATTTCGCCATGTTGTCCAAGCAAATGGAATCCCTCGAGTCAATCGATAATTTTCACAGTTCGGCTATTCGACCAACGCCAATCGGCTCGGAAAATACGGCACTGTCATCGACATGCGTGACATCGATTGGCTACAACAACAACAACAGCACGTTCAGCGATCAAACGACATTCAAAAGCGAGCCATCGACTTTGTATTATCCGGCTTCTTCTGTCGGTCAATCACGGCCGACCGCTTATTCAAGTACGTATGGTTTCACAGCCGGCTCCTCTGTTACAACGGCAACGGCATTGGCCACACCAACACCAATCGATCCGCAAACCACTTACAATGGTTCGCATCAGAAAAATCAATCGAATTCATTCGGTTCGCTGGCTGCTAATAATGGAGCTATTAATAGCACAAGCATTCCTAACAGCAGTATGACTGGTGGTATGAAATATGCCGGCTATTTGAATCCCATTTACAGTGGAGTTCAACCTACGATGCTGTCATCGTCCCAGATGTACATGCAGGGCCAGCAGTATAACAGCCAAAATTCGCCCGGATACAATTCAACCTCTCAGTACGATCCCAACATGGGTTTCTATTCGGCACCAGATGCAGCAAAACCCCAAAGCTCCAGTATTACTTCAAACGTGGCCGCTGCACCGAATTTGTATCAGGCGCCACAGTCACAAGTGTACACCTCGTACTCACCTGCTACAGTAGTCTCATCTGGGCCGTCGGTGCAATCAACCAATTCCATGGATTCGTCGGCAAGCCAACCACAGCAGTACATGCCTTATGCTCAAACAGGGTCGCAAGTCAATCAAGATATGTCGTATTCACAAACGCAGTATTCTAGCAAGGATCAAACATACTCGCAAATGAGCTATGGTCAACAAACGGGTCATCAGACAAATGCCGTTGATCCGGGTTATAATATGACGAACTACTCCCAGGGGCAGCCACAACAGCAGCAGCATCAGCAACCGCAGCCACAACAGCAACAGCAACATCAACAACAGCAACAACATCAACAGCAACAGCAGCAACAGCAACAGCAGCAACATCAACAACAGCAACAACATCAACAGCAACAGCAGCAACAGCAACAGCAGCAACAGCAACAACAGCAGCAACAGCAACAGCAACAACAGCAGCAACAGCCGACATCGACCTACGGCTCATATTCCCAGGTGCAACCAGTAAGTCATCAGCAACCGACATCCACATATGGCTCATATGCCCAAGTGCAACCAGGCATCAGTCAGGGTCCCCAGAACTCGCAACAAATGTACACGCAGAACCAACCGATGGGAATGGCTCAAGATTCGTCTCATTTGTACCAAACCACTGGCTACTCTCAATACCAAACGCCTACGCAAAATTACCAAAACACTCCGGATCCAGCAGCGTACGTTACAAACAAAACAATGCCAGTATCGGG
>JANSTV010062997.1:0-11724 GCA_027564135.1 Lestremia cinerea | reverse complement strand
CGACACTCGAGAGCGGGAGAGAAAGAGAGACGGTGCTCACTTGTTGTGGTGTTTGTTGATCAATGTTTACGGAAACGCTTTGCTTTGCTTCGCTGTGGCACTGACGAACGGCCGACGGTATTGGGTTTCGTGGAAGTTCCCATTGGATTTTCGGATGATCGATTTTCGCCGAAGGTCAAAGTCATGGCCAGCTCATTCAAATTGCACTACTTCGTTGTCATTTCGATTTTTATGGTTTTTTTCGCTCAGAGTGAAAGATGTGATAATTGAAATAGTCCATCGAAATGGTGCGAAATATTTGTAATAATTTATTTACTTTTTTCAAGTGGCTCACACGATTTCACATGTCAATTTGAATGGAGCCGCCTTCAGGGGATTGATTCTTGTCACCGTTTCGATGCATTCAAACACAAATCCATTTTCGAATTACTTTGACTTTATTTCTCATCAATATTCAATCAATGATATATTAACATATATGCATGCTTGCAATTTGCATTCACTCAGTCATTGCTTTTCAACATCACTCTCATCGAAATTCATTTTGTTTTTTTTTGTTTTTTTTTTTATTTTTAATTTTCATTTTTTTTTTATTAAATATAATTCCTCTGATTAAATGCTATTTTTTCATTGTTTCGATAAAAAAATTATATTCTTCTCATTCATTTTCACATTAAAATTTATTTGTTAAATGGATTTCTGTTGATGTTTTTATCATCATTTTCATTTTTTTTTATAGAATCTCTAAAAAACAAATGATAAAAAAAAATTAAAATAGATGTTTAATTTAACGTATTTGTGAATATCAATGATTCAATAATTGCATGCGTTGGTTTGCGGCATCTGGAGTCCAGACCCCGAATACTAATATCTTCTACAAACGGTCGATCAACTCGCACCAGCTGATCGCCTCACAACATCTCTGCGGCTTCTCATTTGTGCTTCATTTCATTTTGGTCAGTTCGTTATTCCATTCAGAAGAGATTACGAAAATCGTGACGCACTTCATCGAGTCGACTTGAAGATAAATCGGAGAAGAGATGATTCCGTTCACGTTCAATTGGCAAATTTTGGTTTTCTTTCGAATCTTTTTTTTTTACTTCAAAATCATGTTTTGACAATTAAAATTTAGAAAATTTAGAAGGTAATTTGAAACAAAATCACATTTGTGGCATCAACGCCGAAAATGAGAATTGCTGGGCAAGTGGCTCGTCCAGTGTTGAGATTCATAGGCTCGTCTTAGAGAGCGAAGTAGTGATAGGGGAAGGTTGAGGGAGAACACAAGTAATTTTGGATCAGTTCACCTCGAAGACACTCGCGGAGAAGCAATGGAATCGGAAGAAAACCAATAAATATTCGAAACTAAGAACTATGAGGATGACGATTCGGGAGCCAGTCCATTGTTTAACGTAACATTTGTTATATCTTTAACGATCATTTCGGCCACTTGCCATGCGATCTCCTCCTGCACCTTGTCCTCCGGCAAATTGACCAATTTTCGAACAGCCTGCTTGATTTTGCTGCTTTGGGCTGCAGCTGCCCCAAGGAATGCATTTTCTCCGGCACTCCGATCTCCCATCGGCAGCAGATCGTAGTCTCGCTCGTATCGTCCCAATGCATTTATCCTACCGAAGGTCAGTCCCGATATGGAATTCCGGCGCCAGAGCATGTCCGGATCGTGGAGTTGTCGTGAATCGATGCTCATGTCCGACTGTGACGCTGTTCGCACGCGATTCGGCGTCCGTTTCTTCCCACTTTCCATGGCGAGCAGAGTGTTTTGTGATGAAATATAAGCGAAACTCTTGCGAACATTTTCCACTTTCGCATTTGTGCAGTCGGAAAACGTTTTACGATGGCTTTGCTTCTTCTCCACTTTGCCGCTTTCGATTTTTTGCAGCAATTCCGACAGGAATTTGTAGAAAAGATGCGATTTGACAAACGACTGGAGGTGCTTTTGTTCCAGGAATCGTTCAATTATGGCCAAGGGCAAATCGAAGGAGTTCGTTATCGTTCCACTTTCCGAGCAAATCTTCTCCTCGATGTGATACCGCACCCGATCCGACAGATGCAACGAACACGTGGCTTGCAGTGAGAAATATTTTTCATACAAAATTAAGGCGTCACTCTGGGCCTGCTGTTTATCATATTGCTCAGCGATGTCTTGCAGTTGTTTTTTAAAATTCCAGGCGGCCAACCAGAAGTCCAAGTAGTAACGTTGATTTTCTTGTTCCAGAAATTCCATGAAGTAGAACAGAGCCGCTTCGTTGTATAGAATGTCGGCAATGCTGAGCGAGTCACCGGTGAGAATGTCGACGGAGTAGCGACAGTAGAAACTGCTCTCGAGAAATGCATTCAAGTAGTTCGCCTCGAGATGATCCAGGACGTAAGTTTGTGCGTCAACGAAAATGGAAGCAATTGTTGGTTTCGCGCTTGCCATTGAATCGGTGGCACTCTGATCACCATTGACCGTTTCACCTGTTGAACGATCACTCACACACAAATCCAATGAAATCTTCGACAGGATCGTCGCAGGTATGTCAACGTACATGGACGATCCGCCACGCACTAAATACTTGTTGAATATCCGCATTGCATCCGTCGCCAAGGACGTTTGAAAGACATTTCGTTTGTTGTGCTGCTCTGTCGGTTCGATTACCGTTTCACATCCGGTGGGTGAGTTGAGTGGAGCCTCGCTGAGGGGATCATCATCGGTCAAAGATGACAAAGGACGTTTTTGTAGTCCCTCAATTTCCGTGGCCCCAATTTCGCTCGTCATCGAATTCCCATCGCTGCAACCATCGCCAACGTCACGAACATCGCGATTATCATCGTCTTCTTCGAGCAAACTACCATCGCCAACTTCCGAAACGGTCGAGATCGAATCGAAGAACTCATCACGCTCGAAACTGCACACATCCAATGACAAGCTCTTCGTTAAACTCGTTCGTGGCGCAGGCAAATTCCGACTCGAGATCCTTGGTCGCCGATTCCTGGGCGATGGGGTGCGGGAACACATCTCTGCTGCCGATTTGAAACTTTCGGCATCCAACCAGAATTTTATGAACGGCAAGCCCGACGATTTTGTGTCCAAAAATTGCACGAAATAACTCAATGAGTTCTTGTCCGAGACGATGGCCAGGATGCTCTTTGAGAATGCTGGTTTCTCCAGAGATTCATCTGAAAGGAATAGACTGTGTGAGAAATGAATTTCAAAGGGATTGAGGCGGAATCGATTCCATCCACTCAAATCCACCCCCGACAAAGTGTCGCAACAGCAATTAATTCTAATCGATTCCGCCCACCTCAACCTCCACACCAACCGTTCGACATTGATTCGATCAAAATGGGTGAATATGTGCAGTACGACGTCATTGTTTACCATTTCTATTTTCGCAATATTTTTCTGCCGCCAAAAGTATGTCATCGTCAAGTGTTGATGCATTCACTACCCCACCAGAATCACCACCACCGCCGAAATCACCCAAGACATGGCCATTGCTTTCGTGTGGTATGTTCAAAGAAGTCGATCTGACGATATCTCTTTTGCGACCTACAAAACGGAAGAGACAGAAATTGAAATGATGAGCAACAACTCAACACAACACAGCACAGTCAACACACGAAACGTCACCGCAACGCATATACATTTCAGCCAGCATAGCTGACCGACTCGTCAAAATTCAAGTTGATGGATTATCGCATGTCGCCCACAAAGAATGAGTCGTAATAAGTACGGTGGCCAGGCGTTCAAACGATTAATTCCGGATTACACAAATTGTGTGACCTTTGCAATGCGATACCGAACGCGTAGCTAAGCATAAATGGTTGTTTATTTGCCATCGATTGCTTTATTGCACTGGAAACGTCCAAACGTACCTGTCTTCTTGAAGAATTGCAACATTTTGCATCGCCACTCGAAGTCAAAGAGCACCACATAGACGATGCAGTGTGATGGGTGAACAACCTTTGTTTATGTTTTTACGCACTATTTAACATTTAATCGAAGCGATTTGATCAGGAAATCGCTTGCCAAATGGTTTTTCGCTGCCAAATCCGTGACAATCAATGGAAATAGCTTCGCTTACGGCTACCAAACTACACGACTACACAAACCGAATTCCAAACATTTTCTTCTTCTGTTCGTGTTTCGTTTTCTTCTCTCTTTCGTCGTTCACTCAAATGTCATACGTAAATATTGTTGATTGAATTAAATTAGAATTTTCGTGTCCAATTGGAAATGTCAAAGAGGCATGACGTAATTTTGTTTCGATGCCAAGTTGGTTGCATTGGCCATTGACGGTAATGCAGATTGGCTTTCTCCACACGACTTATTCGACTTTCAATGCGAATTCTTGGGGGTTTGATGTTATTTCCGGGCTTAGTTCTGGTCGGAGTTGTGATGCACTGTTTTATTGAAGCCGATTCGGTGCTCAATGTAGCGATTTCATTCAATCAAATACTGATGAATCTCATGATTTTCGATGGGGGTTTTCGAAATCTCCCAAAATTTGCGCTAAAATCTTCTGAACCGACAATTCTCCACACTCATCTGACAGCTCATTATTATTGTTTATTCGGAAAGGAGTTGAAGTCATTGGAGTTGTAACAATCGTGTGAAAAACTAGCGTTCCACTTCAATTCGTCAGTCAAATCTCGACGAAATCCTGCATTGACCATCCGTGGTCGGACCATCATCGCGAAAGGGAAGAAAAACATCCGAAAATGTCGAATCCTGAGGTAACTCAAGTGATGTCGTTGCCATTGCCTCCGGCACAGTACATCAATTTGTTCACGGACGAAAACATTCGAAAAAACCGTGCACCGAAGCCGCCAGCACCGATAACCGACACTTACTCGATGTTCGGCAACACCTTCAACAACGAAGACATGATTCGATCGCTGGAAAGCCAAGGCATTCGTCGTCTGATTCCACAACATTTCGACCGTCGCAAGGAGCTGAAGAAACTGAATCACTCGCTGTTTGCAAATTTCCTAGATCTGATCGATTTGCTGATCCACTATCCGGATAGTCCACGGCGGGCTGAGAAAATCGACGATTTGACGCTGCTATTCGTCCACATTCATCATTTGCTGAACGAATTCCGGCCACATCAAGCCCGCGAAACGCTCCGTGTGCTAATGGAAATGCAGAAACGAACGCGAATCGAAACGGCGCTGAGATTTCAGAAGCATTTGGAAAAGGTGCGAGAAATTGTGAAAGCGGCTTTTGCTGCATTGCCGGACATCGACGAGGCCAACAGTCAGGTCAACAACCGTGTCGAATCAGGTGAAAATCAGAAAACGTTGAATGGCGGCGACCCTAATGGGGACTACTGCCATCCGTTGGATCGACTGATGTGTCAAATCATCGACAATATGTGAGCCACAATCCAACAGCTGCCCAACGACCAGAACTGCCTTTGGGAAACATCGACGGTGATTCATTTTCGGAGCAAGGACTGCTCCTACACATAATTCACAAAAAATATTCAATTTTTCACTTGCGTTTATTACAAAAAAAAAGGATGGAGGAGAAACGAAATTACATTTAAATAAATTTAGTTTTAAGCCGAAACGGTATTTTCAATTCCATCACATGTTTCATGCAGCCTTGGTAACGATCAGCACTGCGGAAGGGACTAAGCCCAAGATTTCCAATGGTTTCTCGTAGTCTTCGTCGGTAAACACCTTCTTGGGAAAATTGGTCATCAGGTTGAATGGCTCATCGCCGCCGCGTTTCAATTGGATCCATAATCGGACTGCGGAGAGTTGCTCTCGAGCGTCAAACGTCTCAGTCAATGCGGTGCCATCGGTCAAGCGAACTTGGATTCGGGTGTTAGTGTAGTTCTTTGGAGCAGCGCTCGGTTGAACTGGTGCCGGTTGAGCTGGCTGGGGTGGTTGAGCAGGTTGGGGTGGTGGAGCCGTGCCCTGCTCGCTAAAAAGGCGATATTCTCATAACGATTTGAACCAAGAGAGAATGAAAGAGATACTTACGCCGCTAGTCGAGCCTTCCGAGCCGCTTTGTCAGCTTCGATTTGGGCGCGAACTCGCTCGCGGGCCAATTGTTCCTCTTGCTTATCCCGCTTGCGTTGCTCTACGATTTTCTTCATTTCAATTTCTTCTAGCTTTTGTTTGGCCTCCGACATGTCTTTGCCAGATTTTATTCGCAATCTCTCGCGTTCAAGGGCCTCCACCTTCTCGCGTTCCTCGCGTTCCAGGCGTTTCTTCTTCATTTTTTCTTCCAGCAGAACCATTTGCGCTTTTTTCTCCTCTTCGGTGAGAGGCTTCTTCTCCTCGGTCGATTCGGAGAAATTGCTGTGTCCAGACTTTGCTGCATGGAACTCAACCTCGACATGATTCTTGAATAAGCGACCGCTGAGGAGATGAATTGAAATTTTAGATTTTTCGACCAAGATGCACATAACTTTAATTACCAGTCGTCGCATTTCAGGGATTTGGCTTCAGCTTGTGATTCCGAGGCTGCGGAACCCGATGCTGATTCACCAATCTCAGCTGTTTCGGCTGGCGTTGTTGCCGACTCGGACTGTGCACTGGTTTCAACCACAATTGGAATCTCTTCGTCCGCGTGGGCCAAAAGCCATTCCATCGCTGGCTCAACACCCGCATTATTCGTCACATCCAATGCTCTTTGACTGCAAAGATCAAAAATCGAGATGAAATGAGTGGCTGCCTGAAATCATAACCTCATCACGGCGACTACCATCGGTCGCTTGCAAAACGAACCAATTCAAATCGAACTTACGCTTTTTCCTGCGAGAACCCCATTGCAATCAAAGTCTGCAGATCAGCCATTTTCGAATGTAATGAATTTAATAGTTTTCAGTCCAAAATAATCCGAAACGAATGTTTTTGCTCGTTTTGACCCGAAGGATGATTAGGATGACAATACAAAAGTAGGAATTAATTCACCGCAAAGAATAACAAAGCGCGTGGAGAGATTGGTGTGGAGAGTGCTGCATTTGGAGACAATCGCTGGCGGACGGACGGCATCATGAATGATCTGACAGCACAACTTTCATCAAAACATTCGACTGTTTGAACGGTAGCTATTGAAATCATTACTTGAACGATCGACATGGAATGATGTCAGTTGGATTGGTGCTCAGTCGAATCAAGCAGTTCCGTGCGATACAAATTTAGCCTTCGATAACTCTTCGTATTTTTTTGTTCAGGTTTCAATCATATTTAACTCATCCGAAATGAGCACCGCGCACCATTCTGTGAGTAGCAAAATAACCTTAACCTCTTTCTGGCCATTCTGATGGGCGCTTTTATTCGCAGTGTGATGTCAATGATTTGGTGCAAGTCGTCGATAAACTTCGTATTTCGGCACTGACAAATGCAGCAAGGATCTCGCCGCTGGTCAATGAACGAACTCTTGGCCCATCAGTACGCGAGGCTGTTTGCAAGACACCGTCGAGATACGATCTCTCTCAACGGAATGGTAACACGAGTTGGAAGTCAAATGGAGAAAACCGCCCATCGGAGGACAAGCATGAGAACAACAACATAACTCCGAATCAGCAGTCCAGCATTATTAAAAAGAGCAAATTCAAAACGGACGTTTGGAAGAATGTGAATGTCGATGCGGAAAATTGCGAGCGGTCGCCTAGTTTGCTGTTGACCGAATGCAAATCGATCGGCTTCCGAATGGCCATCAATTCAGCAGAAAAGCAGAGGCGGGCGCGAATTTTATCAAACGTAAACGAAAGACAGCAGAGTGCTCGGGAGGAATTGGAGCTGAGGTTGGCAAAAGTACGCATCGATAGTGCTGAAGAAGCGCAACGGCGTATTTTGCTGAAACAACAACAGCGTGAGCAACGTCTGTTGGAGGCCATTAGGCAAATCGAAGAGAGCGCCAAGGCTGATGAAGCCGATTCCGAGCGGGAGATATCAGCAATGATTGAACACAATCGCCGTATCATCGAGCGAGCCAACAAATTGAAGCGGGATGAAGAGATTCGCAACATGTATGAGGTGCTGAACGCGACGAAACTCTTGTTCATAAATTCATTCGAGGCATTCGCCAAAACGATCATCACCAATCAAGCGATGCTGACGGTGATGAGTAAACTGTCGGAGCACATGTCACAAAGGGATGAGTTTCTTCGACGATACGAAGCGATCATCAACAAGATTAACGCCAGACAAATCAGTCAAGCCGAGGTGGAAGCTTTCGAGAAACTTTGTGCAGACATCAAGAATCAGCAAGCAGCTATAGATGATGCGATCCGGTGTTTTCGAGAGGCAGCTGATGCTGCTGCTTTGGCAGCCAAGACTGAAGAACAAGCCAAAGCAGCCGCCTTGGCAGCCACGCACTCAGTTCCTCCAACGCCGGCCTCACATTCAGCTTCCGTGGTTGATGGCTCTGGTAGAAATCAAGTAACGTCTCAGCAGCGCTTGACCTCGCTTAGAAGCCCCGAACGGATGGCTCTCTATCAAGAACTGATGAGCTTCTACGAAGCCTACTCTTCCGAATATCAACCCATCATTTCCGATGTGAACCTAAAGAAGTTTCGATTCAATTGCCAGAAAGCCATCAACCTTCCAGGGAATGCGGTTACATGTCAGCCGCAAATATTACAGGTTGGTTTCAGTCAACCGCTAGCGAAGGCCTTTTCTCACCACTTATTCGTTTCCTTGAATTTCCACAGGAAAGTTTTGATAAAATAACGCAGTTGCTGGCTGGTCGGCATGTGCCCGTTGGTAACGTCTCATTCTGTGCTGCCGACCACCCAGCTGGCGTGAAGTACTGCACGATGCTTTTGGCAAAACTTTTCGTAGAGCAGTCAGAAAATGTGCTGGGCGAAGCTAATGTACAAGTGTTCGCGACAGCCACTATGGTCGTTTCGATTTGGCAGCTATTTCCTGATTTTGGACGGATTTTTTTGGCGCTACTGTACAAAGCGTGTCCGTTTTTGTTGCCGTATTTTGTGGTTCGAGTTGAAGGTCAATCGGAGGAGGATTATTACAGGTTCGTCTCAAAAATTCCTCTGCACAAATCTTATGTAACATTTGACTTTCGCTTAGATCGATTGGCGCAAGATTCGAGAATGGTAAAATGGAAGATCCCAAGCTGACCTTGCGCCGACTGGGTGGCTTTCAGCAATTGTACTCTGCCATTTTGATATCAAAGCCAAAACGCAGCCAGCAATCACAGCCGCATCCACACGGTCTGGATAATGGATGGACGTGGATGGCGCATTTCTTGAATTTGGAGCCTCAGAAGGATATCTGCTCGATAATGCTGATGGAGTTTCTCCGCATGACCGGCTTCGAACTGTTGCGAGCTTACAAATGCCAGTTCAAGAAGATTTTGGTGTTCATCAGCCAAGTATACCTCGTGGATCTGTCTAGAGTGAGTGTTATCTTATGAAAATGCTTCAATCGATTACTGACTGATATCTTCTCGCAGGTGGATGAGGGCGGCCCGAAGTCACGACTAGAGGTGCTACTTCAAAACATCATCAGAGATAGCCGAATCGCTCCGCCTTCGGGCATGTTTCCCGCCAATTACTGGTAGTATTTATCGAATTGTATTTGCCTTCTTGTTGAGTTTCTTCTTCTCTTCTTTTTATCGAATAAATCGAATAAATTTCATGATGATTTTATTGAAAATATTTCAAAACGCAATATTTTTGTTTCCATTGAAAATGCCAATGAAGTGACTTGGGTGAGCTATACAATAAGTGACCTTAAAGTCGAAGGCTTAAAGTAAACTAAAACTAAGCGCAAGCGATGAATAGAACGATCAGTTTTTTCGAAAGCTTTGCAGTACCGGATAGATGTTTTCTAGGCTTTCGTTGATCTCGTACTTGGATTTGGCTCCGGTGAACACAATCTTTCCATTGACGAATATTAGGAGAACAACGCGCGGCTTGACCATTCGATAGATCAAGCCTGGAAACAGCTCGGGCTCGTACGAACTGAATTGGCCATGCATTTGATTGAGATTTTCCAAGCGAATGGGAAACCGCAAGTCGACCGTTGCGACGAGATTTTGAATTTTGAAATCCATGAATTTTACCTGCCGAAAACAATCGATTAGTGGTGCTACTCTGCGGGAGGATGAGAAACGGTTGAACCTACCGGATTCCCAAGTTTCTGCATGATCCGGGCGAATTTCCTTGTGCCCAAATGAGCTTCGCATTCGTTCCGCGCGCCCGTACAGACGACTTTGCCCGATCGAAAGATGAGCGCGGTGCATCGAGGATCTCGTATCCGCATGATGACCCCGTGAAATCTGGAGGGATTGTATTCGGAGTTTCTCGTACGAAAGTTTATCGTTTGCAAATTCAATTCACATCCTAAGTTAACTGTTGACACACAATTTTGAATTTTGATGGAGTTTATGGCCTCTTGAGGCTCCGATGGCATCGGACTCTGCGGAATGATGCTGCATTGTGGCGGCAATTGTTGACTACTGTAGTGCTGCACCAATCACATTCGGATTAACAACATTCCATTCAGTTTTCCGGAAAAACATGAACTCACCCTCGGTGTTCCGATCGACGGATAAGGCGGAGATCCTAAATGGTTCGGCGGGGAAAACAGTGGCTTGTTTAAAAGTGTTTTCAGCGGTGATTCGTGTTGTTTATCCATTGCTGCGTTGGTATTCACAGATCCCTGAAAAATTAACCATTCAACTTGTTTGTCTCAAAACCACGTTATTTGCTTATCGAATTTTGATGTTGATATTTTCATTGGCAATATAAATAGCATCGCACACCTCAAATGTCAACTCACAGTGAGATAATTCATCACGAAGTTCTTGCGGTTGGTTCACGCGCACGCTGGGAACGCACCCAATTGCTTTTTTTCGGTTTTCGGTTTTTTTTCTGACGAGATGTCAGACAAGGCAGTTTCTCAACAAGGCAAACGAAATGCTCCTGAAGCTTTCTGATACGTAATCGACCATCGTGCTGGCCTATGCTGGCCTATGCTGCTTCTGGCAGTCAAAAAGGTGTAGGCGATAAATTATTGAATTATCGGAGAAAATGACGGTTTTTCTGAAAAAATATTGAAAAGCGCGCATAACCTTGGCATAACTGATTGGCTCAGGTGAATGGAAAAATATGGAACGATCAACCAATTATTTAATTTAACTGGCTAACTGGCTGTGAGAGACTTCATCCGATGAACGTTCACGCCGGGAACGTACCCCATTCAAGTGTTTGGGTTTTCAAGGTTTGTTGTCGAATTGTAGAGTTGAATATGAATTTCATTGTGTCAGTTTTGAATTTTATTGTGTCAATGGGTGGCAAGCGATAACCTGACGACAATTTTGCCATTTCTCATGGGGTTTTCGAAGAAAAACATAAACGGCTGACGGCACTCTAGCAACGAGCGGTTGATGAATACCAACAATGGCGGCGACCGACGTGCAAACCCGACCATTATGTCACGGAGTGTTTGTGGAGACTTTCCAACGGAGACCATATTGTGTCAAGCCAGAAAAAAAACTGTATGTGGAAAACGAACAAAATAGCGTCTCTTAGCGATTTGGATCAATAGAAGAAAAGAAATTCGTTTGTCAAAAACGAGTCAAAGTGGTTTTTAGACCGAAATAAGTGAACGAATCTGGAAGTTGTGAAAGGAACGACAAGGATTTGATAGTTTGGCGTTCGTAAAATGGGTAAAGAAATCGATCCATCAGATATTGGAAAGCATCCCGACTTAATAAAAAAGGCACAAGCCGAAATG
>JANSTV010062986.1:0-11726 GCA_027564135.1 Lestremia cinerea | reverse complement strand
GAATGAGTCACATCCATCGCACCTCCATCGTCTCATTCCAACTCACCCGAAGCAGCGTGTCATTTCCGTTTACCGGCTCTGGGACTTGAATGTGCTTGTATGCATTCTCCCCGAACAGACCCTCAACGAATGCCCGATAACTGGCCTCCGTGCGTTGCGTATTCGTAAACTGGAACTTGAATTTTGAAGCATCGTAAATGTTCTCCAAAATGTTGGGGAAGACGCGCTGATAACGAATGGCCAGGAACTTCAAGTCATCCCAGCCCTGCACCGTCAAATGCTCCGAGTATTGGTCGGTGAGATTCTGATCCCATCGCCAGTTCTTCAGCAAGTCTAAATCGCCTTCGCAGAGTGCACCAATAGACGGTTTGGTTCGACGTTTCTCGTAATTTTCAACGACTTCATTCCGAAGCTGCTCGAATCAAATGGAATTCCACCGACATGATCGCATCCGAGAGAAACGACCAAAACGAAACATAAATTTCAATTAAAACAAACGAGCAAATCAACGAATGAATAAATGGATTAATTAAATGCTGTCACTCACGTCTTCGAGGGCGCGCAGATCTCTCATGCTATTGCCGCTCGGCAATCTGGTGCCATGACGACTCAGAATCCATATTTTGACCGGACTGCAGTCTGCGGGAGAGAAGGGAATGAAACGATGATTGATGACGTCTCACGCACCGGAAATGGTTTATCACTCAGCGGAAGGACGAATTGACTCCCCATCCCTCTCATCCAAAAAACAGAAACTTACTCGGAACCAAATACTGTCGACCCGTTTCCGACCCTTTGGCGATCTGGTAGGCCGTTTTCGTTGAAAAATGAGCCGATTGCAGCCTATCGCTGTCCAACTCGTAGCAATACTCCTCGCAGCACTGGGCCGTTCGCTGCGCACGCACACTGGCCAGGCACACAATAATGGCGACGATTACAGTCGCTCGCAAAAATTTCAAGTCCATTTTGGTTGCGCCTATCATTGGCTCGCTTTCATTCAATCAACAATCCACCTGTTGCGCACTCGAGCTTTCATAAATCGCAACGCACGGTCGTTCGCTGAAAGTAATTACCGGATTTGATTAATCTCGATACTCCTCATTGGAATTTTCGGCTCGAATTGTTATCAGCTTAAATGAATTCTTGAGTCACGTTTTCTTTCAGGCACGCGAGCTGTCTGCAAATCACCCGAATGATAACGCGATCAACGCGACTGGTGATCTTATCGACTAACTTGATTGGTTCGAAATCGATGTTCGCGTCGAAGCGAATCGTTGATTTCGATGACGAGTGACGATCATCCATAATCGATTGTTTACACTGCATTTATGGATCTGATTGCTTTCATTTGAATCGATGAAATTGCAATGTCGCATTTTCGAAATAATTTCTCGAGTGGAATCGATCGACGACATTGTCTGTGAGTGACGTTGAACGAATTCAGTCGGTCGGCTGATGGAGTGCAATTCGCGGATTTGCCGGCACAGAGGTCACTCTCGGTCGTTGATGAATGAAATTAATTGCGATAAAGTGGAAATTTGACTGAAGTTGACTTGTGACGAGCTGCAGATAGCGCAGGTTGAGGTCGATTGAACTCGTTGATTCAAATCGTCAACTATTCCGCCTTTGAAGAATTGTTATCGCCGCGGGTTGTTTATCTCGATGATTTCCAATTAAAACGAATTAAAACGATTTGCTTTATTACCATTCGAATTGACGACTAAAGAGCAAATCAGGAATGGATGCGGGTGAGTTAACCCCGTCAACCAAAAACTGAACGAACAATCAACTTTGTACAATCGAAAAACCCTTCAAACCCTCATCGCTCTGCCACAACACCAGCCATTGTCTGTCGGGCAAATACCGCGAAATTCAAGCAAACAATCAAATGACAATTACGCTGTCAGCACAAGCCGATTGTGAAGCGGAAAATAACCAAACACCGGATAGCGCCGTTGCCACGAGATACGGTCATTGTTCGTGGTCGATCCATCAGAGCGGCGTCGATATCCTCGTCCAAAGTCAAACAAGCGACCATTTCACGGGTCTCGACACTTTATCGATGCCACACTGACTCGCATCAAACTGTCAATTTGAATAAGATATATTCGATCGAATGAAGTATTTCACACATTCGCCCCGAAGCACCGACTCAGACTCGCCTATTGCGCACAAATCGGTGAATGCGATCATTGTTCGCCAATTGTGATAATTCACTGCGGGAAAATTCTTCTAAAAATAAACGATTGCAATCCGAATCCGTTGAAAAACATGAATGACACAATTAAACCGAGAGATTTTCAAGCCCACTCGACGTTTTCAGGTCGTTGAATTGGTTAATTATGCAAAATTTAATCAACTCGCAATTAACGTTTACTCAGAACGGTGACTCACCTCGAAGACACTGTTTTTCGCTGAAATTATACGTTCGAGCGAGGATATCACTTCCAAATTCTGGATCAAAACACTCAAATCCACCAAAAATATTCACAGCAATTGCCACACCTATGCACTATGACACCGTCTCCACGTCGATTTCACGATGAATTTGATATTCAAACGTTTCGAGAGGAAAAAAAACTAGAAACGATGTGACCTAACAATGGGTGAAATGATCGCCGAACATCACAACAAACCAGCTGCCACGCCACTATTCGATGCTCGACCAACAGAATGGTAATGACGACTGTTGGTGCTCGCTGAATGAACGTACACAGAGCAATGGCAATGCGTCGATCATCGGTTTTTCTGTGGGTGTGTTTGTGTGTATGTGTGTCAGTGTATGAAGACATGCGGTTGTGTGCTTACGATCTTCGAGATTCATGCTGTTGTTATTGTTGTTGTTGTTGTTCGTTGCACCTGAACGCTATGGCGGTGTCGGTGTCTTGACGACGGTCTCTGAACGCCGTTTTTTTTTTTTGCATAAAAACCACATTGATAGCGTTTCTACTGACGAAGCAAAAAGAAACTTTTCAATGCCTTTTGTTTAAGAGCCGAACACATCGAATTGATGGACGTCAGGTCGGTATGTTTGGCGTTCTTTCAAATCCATTCGAAACCGGCTGGTTTGTTCTGAGTGAATGATTCACAGGAGAACAATGGCCACTCGCGTAATTTGTATGCGTTGTCATTCACATTGATTGTTTGAACAACGCCGTCCTAAGCTCCTATCGACCGAATGCCGATGAGAGACTGCATTGTTTGGGGCGAAATTCAAGCGACATTGCGTCGCGGTTGATAGTCTTAGTCATTCATGCGATATCTTTGGCTTGACTACAGCACCGGACGGAGAGTTGAGGCGATGCTGCAGCGATGGTTGAATATTGGGCTTGATTTCTTTGAGCGTTTTGAATGCGAGCTAATTTTCAAAGTAAGGTCTGTTATGTGAGCGGGGTTTTAAGTAGTTTCGATCGATGAGCATTTTCTAGTCAACTGGAGGCAAAATTATGTAACTTGAAATCGTTTTTCGATTTGAAGAAAAATCACTCAGACTTGAAAGACGGTATGTCCGATTCGAAAAGTTCGTTCGATGGAACGCCGTGTTGAGTCGGCGACTCGACACGAAATCTGGTATTTTCGGACAAAAGCAACGGTGAAGCTTGGCTCACGAGGCGGCACCGCTCTTCGATGAAACTGACTGGTAGAGCAATATGATACATTTATGATTGATTCGAGACCAGGAAGCATTTAGTAGGTGATTTCAAAGCAATTCAATTTCAATTAGGTTTTTTTTTCCAAATTTAACTAATCATTGTTTGCCAACCGACATACAGCGCAATCCATGCAAGATCTTGAAGTATTGAGCTCGAGTGAATCTAATAAAGTCCACCACCGTTGCATTGGCTCACCACTCGATTTCAAACATCTACAGTGAAATCAGTGCGAAACGATGAGTTGTTCGAGGAAAATTCTGATAATTCTATCATTTTGGTGTTGGCCCGTTCTACCTCTGGAATGCAATTTGGAGGCTTTGAACGTGGTCGAAACGTGTGTCTGCAATTTTCATAATGCTCGAATTCGGAAGATCAATCGAACAACGACCGTCATGGATTTATCGTACGAATTTCCGGTCGAAATCACGGAGGAGTTGAATATGCAAGTAACGACCGTGTGCTTCGAGTCTCGCGCTGTTGCTCAAGGCATTTCTTGCAGATTGAATTCACAGTGTACTACAGCCGAATGGGAAACAACCAGTTCGTCAAATATCCGTATCGCATCCCAAAACAGAACGTTTGCAAATTCTTCGACGGCGACTATCGCACGTTCCTCATGGATAAGCTGAAGCAATCTTCCCACCTGCCATAATACGGGAACAATTACACGTCGTGCCCTATCCCCAAGGTTTGTGAAGATTATTCCAGCGAGTGCCTTGAAGCTCATCGACTCCATTTCAGTCGTCCATTTCTATCACCGACTACGCATTTGATGCCACCGTTTTGCCGCCTTTCATCGAAGCGGGACTCTGGAAAATGAACGTTATTATCACCACCAACGAAACCTGTCGTGACTATGCCAGTCTCACTGCACGAATTTACTAGTTTGCCGATGCGTTGTCAGCTTTGAATGAACTCACGAGCATTTGAAAATGTTTGGAATAAATAAAAATCAAGAAGAACATTCCCATAATTGCTGCTTTGTTTTTGCTCTTTCGGAAACGATAACAGGAATTCGTGTTTAGATCTCATGTCAATCAGAGCACGTTATCTGATGATAGGCGGGTGGTTCACTGGAAAAACTGAAATTTTATCGACCATTTCGTCTGAAACGGTCAATTTGTATTCGATTTGTTCGGATTATTGGATCATGTCCGACGGAGGAGGTTCTCCGGAGATTCTAATCGATTCTGCGGAGGCGTTTTAATGACCCATTCGGTCAATTATCCAAATTTCAATTCCAATTTCCATCCAATTATTATTTCAATTCTGATTGCTCAATCTCGAAACTGTTTCCATCTCGCATGTACTCCGCTCAGTTCAGAAGCAATCTCACGGCAATGATCAACATGAAATCCAGATGACTTGGATATAAATTCGATGACTGAGCCGTCTCAGGGCGTAGTGACTTTTTCATTTTCAATAAAATATGTTTCATTTCGTGTTTCTGGTGCTCGTCTCATTGAGTGGGTTCCTCCAGACGGCTCTCTCGGTGGAAGTCACTTTCCAAACTGTTGAAGTGGAGGACTCGTGTATGTTGAAAATTAATTACGCCCGAATCAAGAAGTACAATCGAACAGCTTACGCCTTAGAGGCGAAAATCGGACTACCGTTTGACATCACCGAAGAGATGAACCTTCGGGTAGCTTTCCGCGAACATCCATTCCAAGCACACAGTGGTCTCAATGATTCCATTTTCAGGTCGCCTTGGACAGCTATTATAGTCGAATGGGCAATCAGCAATACGTAAAGCAAGCCTTCAAAATCGCAGAACAGAATGTATGCGATTTCATGGACAAACCTTACCGGTACTTGATGATGAAAGACTTGAAGGAAGACTCGAATTTTCCCCAGCTGAAAGACGATGAAAAAGGGTGTCCGATAAAGGAGGTAATATCGCTGAGGTGATGCTCTTGATTGGAATGATGAACCATGAATCTCCTACAGGGTGTTTACTTCATCAAAGATCACTCTTTCAAGCCAATGGCATTGCCTAGTTGGATTGAGGCCGGTCTCTGGAAGCTCGAAGTATCGGCGTTCTTCAACGAATCATGTACGGCCCTTTTGCGTGTCGTCGTCAAAGTCGACTGATAATCAAATCAAAAGAAAAAAAAATTATTAATTAAAATATACAAAAAAAACAAGCAATAAATTAGCACTTGCCCATTGACTGTCATCTTCCGATAAGACACCTCCAGATGGATTTGCATCAAACGGGCGCGCTGTGACTGAATGGATTCGCGAAAGAGTCGAATTTTGAATTTTGAAGGTTGATGACATTGTTATTTCATTCATAATTTATTAATCCACCACGGATTTTGTAATGCATTTTTTGCCAAATGAAAAAAATGACTTTCAAAAGATGAAAAAAAGAGAAACAAAATAACAAAATATTTCCAAATTTATGCTAATTCGGTGTGATTATCATATATCGGCGACGAAAAATTTTGAGTTTTTCTTCATTTCGCTGAAAACGCTTTGGGATCCACCAAAATGATATCAAATGAAAGATCTTGTTCGATTATTTGTTTGCAAAATGCCAAAATTTGTTGAAACTGTTTGATCCATCCACAGAGAGCCGTGTTGAATGCCATTTATCAGCTGATCATTCTTTCCAACTATTGACTATGGATGCCGCAACGAATGCGATGTTGCAATGAAATTTGACCAATCATGATCAGCGATGAGCAATTATGACGGTTGATGATGAATCGATGGATGGCGAAGAGTATAAAAGTGGTTGGCCGAATCGAAATGGTTATCAGTTGTTTGAGCATTTGTGTTTACTTCAAAATCGAAATGGCAAAATTCTTCGTTACCTTGTTTGTTTTGGGCATTTGCGGAGCCGTTTTGGCTGCCCCAGCACCCCAACAGGGCCAGGAAGTCAGTGTTACCCGGTTCTTGAACAGCCCACCAGATGGCAGCGGCAAATACGCCTATACGTAGGATCAACCAGCCACTTGAAATTTTAACCGAAAATAACGATTAATTTCTTGTTTCAGCTATGAGTTGTCCAACGGTCAACAAGTCTCCGAGAACGGCAACGTTGAACAGGGAGGTGAACAAGACTCGATTGTAGTGGTCGGTCAATACTCGTTCATCGGCCCAGATGGCCAAACCTACTGGGTGAACTACTACGCTGATAAGGATGGTTTCCATCCAGTTGTCGGCACTGGCACCGCTGGAGGAATCCGACCAGGCCAAGATGCTCCAATCGACCCAAACGCGCTTAGATCTTTGATCGGCAAATAAGCAGTATTCATTCCGGTCCAGTTGGAATCGTTGTTTTTATATTGAATAAAAATGTATTAAATTGTAATTTTGTTTTGTTTTGAAATTTGAAATCGAAAAAGACTGACGAGAGAGCGAGAAGTTTGAAAAGTCTCTCGCGCTCATTTGTTTGGTGAATAACTTGTGGTGGGAATAGTGGTGAATTTGTCACAAGCGAACTGTCAAATTTTGAATCGTCGCGAGAGTGTGTTCCTCGTTAACCAAAACATTGCATTATTCCGGTTGAGTTTTCATAAGATGAATTTTATCGTTAGTAGCTCGAATTTGTTGAAGAGTCTGAACCCAGGAGTTGTGTGCTGGAGGCGACTTGCGTGGAATCCACCGAATAAACGAAAGAAATTCAGTAAATATGACAAGCAGATGGCGATAGAAGCCAAAATTCAGCAGACACTGAAGGATTCGATCAATTGCCAGTCAACGCTCAACCATTCTGTATGGAGCGAAGTGAAGGCGACTGCCTTAGCCTTGACTGGTCGCCGTCAATTTTTCACCAAAGAAAATATTGATTCGCAAATTGTAAAAAACTGCGATGAATTGGGAAAGGCGCTATCATTTGTGGATTACTTGAGAGCCGAAAAAATTGAGATGAATGTGATGGTGCAGGTGAATCTGCTCAATTTGATTCGGCAGCACGTTGAGGCCAATGGGAAATCCGATGACTTGGAGAGGATGACCATCGATTTGTGAGGGGAATCTTGGGGTGGGATCCGTTGTTGAATCTTCTAATCTTAAACTTTTGCAGATGTAATAAAGTGCGAGCAGCATATCCGGTTTTGGATTCGGCTGTCCGGGAAATTCTGGTTTCAGCATTGCTTTGCACGAATGACTGGCGAACGTGTTTAGAGCTTGTTGATGAATCCCCTCATGAGCAGCTTAGTATTCCGGTTTATGCTGATTTCATTGCCAAAGCGTTTGATGAGGATGATGAAGGCATCGGATGGCCGCTATTGCGTAGATTCATCGCGATGAACTACTCTCCACCGTGCCACATATTCACCTCGTATTGGAACCATTGTCGTCGACAAAAGGACGTTGGCCGGGCAATTGAGATAATGTTCGAGTTTTTGGCTGAGAATATGCTGTTGGTGTCGGCGAATGTGGTCAAGGAATTGAAGCTGCTACTGAATGACATCCGATACTCGAATAAAAGAGTGAAAATCGTCGATAGGTTAGTTTTTGTGGAGTCGCCTCGTCAAAAAGATCCACTTTAGACCGCTTTCTCTCGCTCAGGAACCTCTGCCCAAACTGTGGGAATCGCCTCAAGATCGAACCGTTGACTGATGACGAATTCGAGCATTTGAAACAAAAGTTCGTGGAAGTGATATTGGTCGCTGAAAATATTTTTCTGCGAACGACTCTGGAGGAATTTGAAAACTTCAAAGCGTTTGTCAGTGAGACTGCGCCGTTCGATTTGGTCATTGACGGATTGAACATCGCTCATGCCTTGATGAATTCCCAGCCCGACGAAAAGGCTATGATGGTGAGTGTCTGCGTGGCTTGAAAATCGCCTGGGAATCATCTCGAGTTCCGTTTCAGTTGGACCGAGTGGTTAGCTACTATCATTCGAAGGGAAAGCGGGTGCTCGTTGTCGGCCGGACGGACATGATGGAATGGCCCAGAAAGACGATGGAGCGCATCGAAAGCAAAGCGGATGTGTTTCTTGTGAATATTTTGTCCAAAGACGACCTCTTCATTTTGTATGCGACCTTGCTGAGTGGACTCCAGACGAACTTCCTGTCGAATGATTTGATGCGAAATCACGCTCAACGCCTTCACAAAATAACAGACAAATCCTTGCGATGGCTTTTTGAACGATGGATTTTCACACACCAACATCGACTGGTTGTAGACCAGGGCAGTCAGAAGGTGCGCGGCGAATTACGTTTTGACGCTTTACCTTTCGCGCACAAAACTCGGGATTTCTGGCACATTCCATTTTTGAAGGAATTTGAGCCGACTGATCTGACGAGAGTCAGTCATTTTACAATGGATCGACTTTGTGTTCAATTTTCAAGCAAATAAAAGGAGTTCTTCGAAGCGCAAGGGAGAGTAGAGTCCATCAAAAACATTCTGAAATAATTTAATGAAAATCAACGACGTAAATTAACGAATGGAAAACAATATTGCACCAGCCCAGGAACAGGCTGTTCTTAAGATTAAAAATAAATATTGCACGAAATTCTTAGGAGTGGAAACCGAAGTGGCATTGGCAGTAAATCGAATTCTTAGTCAAGACCTAGGCATCCCGTCTCTTGCGATAGCCAGCAAAGTTGTAGTCATGCAGTTGCTTGTATTCATCATAGTTGTGGTTGTCAGCCAGTCCTTCGTCTTGTGAGCCGTGGTTCTCCACCGTTGGCTTGGTATTCTCGGCCGATGCGTGAACAGCCGCTTCAGCGGCATTATTCTGGGCTTGTTGAGCCGAACTGAAAGGGAAATTCAATTGGAATTGACCCTATCGATGAAATCAATGTGATACTTACGACGCTGCAGAAGTGGCTGCCTGCTGCGTGGCCTCAAAATCGATGCGAGCCGATTGCAGTTGCTCCTCGATGGCTTCAACACGTTGCTTTGCCGTGCCAACCATCGCCGTTTGCGATGCGAGCTCCGCTGCGGCTTCAGTAGCGGCAATCTGGGCGTGCTCTGCTGCCGATTGGGCGTTATTTAAAGCGGCTTGTATGACGCCGACATGATTGATCGATTGTTGAGCGGACGCTTGCGCAGCCTTGGCCGATCTTTTGGCTTGACGCAACTGCTGAAGCTCTCCATCGAGAGCCTGTCGCGATTCCACACTCTGAATCTCCAGACCTTGAAGTAAGACCTGCTTCCCAGCCAACGCTGCCTGCGCCGTAGCAGCTGCTTGTGAAGCCGCCTGAGCCAACGTGTTTTTGGCAACATACGCAGCCTGTTTGGCAGCGTGGTGTTGGTTCGAAACAGCGGTACTGGCTTGGTCAGCCGAGCCTTGGGCGATCGATCGTAATCCACTGCCTGCGCTGAATCCATGGTTGGGCTTTTTGGCCGAGATGAAATACTGTTCATGGGAGCGTCCTTCGTTGCCCTCCTCTTGAATGGGATGCACGGTCGGGCCGTAGTCGTACTCGTATTCGTAATCAGCCTTCTTGTTCGCTGCTGGCGGTGGTGGAGGCGGCGGTGTCAATCTCGTATCGTTCCTAAATTGCCTTCGTGCCATCGCTAATTCTATGTACGGTAAAATTAATCATTGTTGTAATCCCAGTGTTCGAGTCGAGTGTATTCGGTGTCGGGTTGTGGGGTGTACGGTATTGGCACATGCAAGACTGGTCTTAGGTTCGCCGTGCTTTTGCACTGCAATTTGATTAGTTTTGAAGAACTTATTGGTCAAACAGAAACGAATTTCAATTTCATCTCTGACCGGTACAATGTGTTGGACTGCCGGAACAAGCAATGAAAGGGCGAAATAAGCAAAACAACACCAGAAATGTCACAAAATTGTTTCGCAACGAAAGCCTGAAAAACCATCAGATTAATAAATTCAACGAAATAATTAATAATATTTCCGAAAAACATTTACTGCCGTTAGCGTTTCAATAAGCACAAATATTTTAGTGCTTTCGCCCATTTATATTATGTGCAAAGATGGCGTTTTGTTTGTGAAACATTTTTCTGTTGCGAAAGCTGTTCGGAAACATTGTAGTTTATACACGCTTCCCAACGCCAGTTGAGAGTTGTTGCAATGTTCGAACGGAATTGTCGGAAAGGGATTTCTTCGTGAATCGGTCCGATGGTGAGTGGTCGAGTCGAGTAGTGTCGAGTCGAGTCGAGTCGAATTGCATAAAACTGGCATCAAATGAAGGATGACGAAAGAAACAAATGCAAAATATAAATATTCGGATAACAAGTGAATAAACAAACTTCCAACGCTTCTCGATATTACATTTATTGTCCATTGTTGGCGCACCAGAAGAGATATATGGGTTTTATATAGAGATATGCGATGTGCAAACGGAATGTACAAATGAACAGAGAAATGAAATGGTAACAATACTAGGACATATCCTTCGGGGACAACCACGGTCTTTAAATAATTAAAATTAAAGTGGGATGAGAGTTGGTCGTCGTTCCGGTTGGTTTCGCTTAGGTGTGCACACGGTGGGTGGCTCCTGTTAATGACGATGCCGGTGTCGTTGTTTACGATGTTGCTTGACTATAGTTCTACTCGTGTAGCTGTTTTTATTATACGATTCTACATAGCTCGAGAGCAGCTGCTTATTCATTTATTGAAAAAAAAAAAAAAACGGAATAGAAAGAGAGAAAATGACTGAAATATGTGGACGGCCTTCAGAAACGAATTTATACAGTCAGAGGAATTATCGAGTGACGCAGCAAGTCTCCCATCTCTCTCAAGATCAAATAACAAATTATTTGCAATTGCGAATAAAAAGCGGTTGCAAACAACGCGAGTCCACTGTACCTAAACATCAAAAATTCACCACTCAGCTCGAATTCACTACTCCGAGTTACTCAGCACTCTCATTTCGCGTATTGGCGTCATGTTTTCAATACATTTAATATCAAATCTTATGCAAATCTAATGGCATGCATACCGATGTAAATGGATGCAAACAAAGAACATGGCAACATTTAATTTCGTTTTTTACGCATTGAGCATCCTCTGTTTGTGTGTAGTTGTCATTGTCATTTCCATCTGCATACATCTTCATCGTTTGTTAACAAATAGAAACGCAATTTGTAAAGATTATGTCAAATATGCCTTTCAAACCAGCTAAAAACAATGTTTACCATTAT
>JANSTV010062975.1:0-11726 GCA_027564135.1 Lestremia cinerea | reverse complement strand
GGTTAATTCTAATTATTGTATAATGACTATCAAAATTCCAATAAATACAATTTCGTATAAAGAATATTGCGGAAGAGACAGATTCGTTACTTAGTCTTTATCATAAATACAAACTAATTGGATTTGGCACGAATAAAAAAAGAAAACGAAAAGCAATCATCTCTTTGGTCATCATCAATTGTGTGTGTGCAATTGTGATTGCAATAACCATTGATTAATCCATTCAAATAACGCAGTTGCTGGCATTCAACTCGATCCGCGCCGACTGAATGGAACGCCGGTTTTGAGAGGATGTTTTGCGAATTAAAAATAAATAACCAAAATAAATAAATAAATGTTTTTTTTCTCTGGGTATGCGGGCGACGGGGGTGGTGGAGAGAGTGTGGTTTTCAACAAACAGAATTAAAAAATAAGTCCCAGCCACCAGTTGGTTAACAACAATAAGTACTCGGCTGGTGCGTCACGAGCCGTCTCCAAGCGATGTGGAAGTAAGTAGACCGTTTACAAATGAAATCTGGCTCCTTCTCTTGAGGTTGCTAATCAACAACGAGGAGGGAGCCTTCTACGTGGTTTGTTTTAAGTACGTATAACCGTTTGAAGCATTCACCGCAGCTCACGCGATGAGTCAGTCAGTTCAACCAGTTCGACGAGTAGATGATGATAAATTCATTGCGGTTGCGACTGAGTTCAAATGGTCTGACCGTTGGAATGTTCGGTCATGGAAGGTGCCTTAAGTTTGGGCCTTCCCATACGATCCTGTTGGTGGTCGGTAAATCTGTGGAAATGACAGCACTTGCGGCAAATTGAATGCGTATTTGCGCAGGCCAATGTTCTTGTGGGTGTTGTCGCATCGAGTTCCCTCACTGAAACGTCAAGCAAATCGGAATCATGAGGAGTGTGTTCGAGAAGGGGGGCGAGGGGGGGAACAGTACCTTCGAATTGTGTCCAAAACGGTTTGAATGTTGTTGCTCGGCAAATGGAACTCCTTCTCGAGGATACGACATTGCTCCAGTGTGACGGCCATTGCGGTTCGATCCTTGGCACTTTTGCAAGAAGTCAATCGAATGCCTTGCATTCCTCGACTGATGTCCTCGGCCAAATGGAGAATTCTCACGTTTTTGGATGCGTTCGTGCGTAGCGACTCCTCCATTGACGTCAACAGCTCGCCGACATTGCTCTTGGCTGTTGCGTTTGTGAGGTTCAGCTTCTTGAAGCGAATGTGGTATTGTTTCAGGCGATCGAAATTGTCCCAATTGGATCGATGTTGTTCGCGTGTGTAACCCAGCGTCTCGGAGAGGGTGGCCTTCTCGTTGATGCCAATGTTGAAGAACACCGGCGTCACCTTGAACGTGATGGTCTCGTTTTTCGGCAGAATGGTGTAGACCACATCGGGAACTGGCAGCAGCACGGTCATTAGCTGACGTGAGCCGACCACTCGAGGGATTGGATGAGATTTTTTATCTCTGAAATTGGAGGGGATTCGGTTAGATGACAGGCAGATACAATCGAGATGCGTCTTACCTTTGAAGGTTGCTGCGCACGAGGGAGAATCGAACCGCGCCGACATCTTCGATCGCGACGCACATATCGCCCCACATGTCGGTCTCGCTTCCGTACAACGACAAGAGTCCCTCGAAGTAGGCTAGTGGACCCAACGCGGAGAGCACTTGAATGTAGTTCTCGTAGCTCTCGTTGATGCAAGTGCCCCAGAGCTTCGCCATCAAGCCCGCCACGAGCGCCGTCAACTGAAACAGAGCAATTCGTTGAGCTGTTCGACGATCAAGCCTGGCAGCAACTTACCGCTTGAGAGAAGCACACGTCACGTCGGTACATCGTCACGAGATTGGCCGAGGTCTTCTTCATGTCCTGTTGGAGCCGTTGCACCGAGTGCATGAGACGAGCCGTCTTCAAGCAGCCGTCCATGGCTTGACGCAGCTTTCGCATCGAAGGTCGCAGCTCGGACGCCCAATCGGTGGTCATCGACAAGTCCAAGCCATCGGTGAATTTGTTTCCTTTCTTCACTTTGCGCGTGACCTCACTAACGGCGGTTAGCGCCAAGTTCAAATCCTTGCTGTTTAAAGCGCTAGCCTTTGCAGTGCCACCGTCTACTGAGGTTCCATTCGAGCCATTTGATGATATTTTCGTTGTTAAATTGTCATTTTTCACATCCTCATTCCGGGGCTGACTGGTAACGACCTCCGTTGAGTTGCTGAAGCCACGACGCAGCGTCGACTTTGGTTGTCTGAGTCTCACCGCTGGACTGCCGCAACGACCGCAAAGAAACTTGACTTTACTCACCAAACACATGACGCTGGCCTCGATATTCAGCTGGGTCAAATCGAGCGGTTCGGGCTCCTCAGTCGGCCGGTAGTAATTCGCCGAAGGGGATGAACTCATCACCTGAAAATGAATAACGTCAGCCAATGCGCCTTCGAGCGACCATCGCACGCACTCACCTTTGTGTCCAAAAACGTCCCATTGTGGCCCAGACTGCCCGGAACGAAACCATTCTCGTCGAATTCATTCGAATTCAGCATAATCTCATGTTTGCTTTCGGCCAATTGGTGACTCATCGTCAGACTTCGATCGCTGATCCTCGAATCGAACATGCTGTCGTGGCTCCTGAACGAGCCCTCACAGTTCTTCTTTGACTTGACCATCGGAGTCGATGTGCTCGGCTGGGAGTCTCGTCCATCGATCGACTCGTCAAGCGACAGAACGTCGCCGTTGATGTCGAAGTGCGTCTCGCTGAACCGCAGCCCGCTGTCATCAACGTTGTTGTTCGCGCCAATGTTGACCGGCAGCGAACACGACAGCTGATCGCTTGCCACCGACAGGCTCGCATTGCCTGAGCTGGTCGATGATTCGGGGCCCGCCGTCGAGATATCCACCGTTGACGGGCTCTTCGTTTTCGTGTTGTTGTTCAACGCGTTCGCCTTGGAATGGATTTTCGTCGGCCACAAGTCCGGTGCGGCGCCCAGTGGCGTCGCAAAATCCTCCAAGTCCGGCGATTTCAAGTCCAATGCGCCCAGCTGCTGGGTGATCTTCCTGAACGGCGACAATGGCATCGCCGTGTTCTCCGGCTCTTCGATAATTCGATGATTCTCGATGAACTGGAACGCCTCCTCGACCAGCGACGGTTCCCAGATATTCAACAACGATCGGGTCTTCGTCACCATTTCATTGCAAAGCGGCAGCATGCCCTTCGGATTCTTCGATTTGGCCAAACACAGCAGCTGCGACATAATCTCAACGATTTCTTTGCGGAGTTGCTTTATCGACTGGACAGCATCGTTAGCTGTTTGAACCTTGACGCTGGCCTGATCGACCTTCGACGGGGAATCCTTCATCAGTTGCAGAATTCTGGAAAGCAACGAGAAGCAATGGTCAACCCTTGAAATCTCCCCAATCTCTCAATTCATACTTGATCAATCCGCCGGTCTTGGTCTTGCCCGAATGCCGAGTGAACGCGCCCACAGTGACCACGTCCAAGGCACCAGATCGCTTCAGAGTATCATTGTGCGCCCACATTCGCTGCAAGTGCAAGTTCACCGGAGCGAATTCCAGCGACTCATCGGTCTTGCTGGCCGACTGCTTGAATGATTTGTGACTGCCGTACTGCTGGAGGTTTTGCTTGGCCTGCGAGTAGTCTTTGAGCAGCTTCAAATGTTTGTCCAGCAATTCCATTTGAATGTTTCGCCATTCACCGCCCAGTTCGCCCATTCCGGAGATCTCTTGCAGAAGTTCCTTCTCGCGTAAAATCCAAATCGATCTGAAACGGAATGAAGTGAGCGAAACCATACAATTTCAATGGGCCAAAAACTTACAGCAACTGCTGCGGAATAACGAAGCACAAGCGGCTTTCCATCATCAACTCGTGCACGCTGATGTCTCCGCCGAGTCCCGAATGGAAGCGATACGTGTGGATCTGCGAATGAAACAGTGTCGATCAGCAAGCCAGCTCCCCGAATTGCATTCCGAAAACTTACAATTGGATTTGTGAAAAGCAACGACAGTCTGCCCTGCGGCGGAACAAATAACTTCACCCCCAATTTGGGGGGCAGCGACTGTGATCTGCGATGTCCGCGATTCTGATGCTCAACCGTTCGAGCCGGTGATCGAAGTGCTTTCCGATCTTGCTCCGGCGTCCACGTGGTGATGGTGATGAATCCAGCGTTCCCAGCCGCCGATCGCAGAGGAATTCGCAGGCGAGTAGTCTCTTGGATCAGTCCCAACGCAATCTCCGCGTAGCCCAATGGCAATGCTGTCTGCGAGACTTTCTCCCGAACATCGTAAATCGTGAAGCGAATCAGTGATTTCGCATGCAATCCATCGCTTCCTCGAAACGGCACCGTGCACAAGAATTGTGGATTCGAACAGCGCTGAAATCAGAGCGAATCGTCAGAAATGCTCTCAACTCGAAGCCACTCCCACCCACTCACCTCAATCACTTCCGTTCGACAGTACTTGATCCACCCGTTTCGATTCGGTCCGCTCACCTGAATCACCACCGATGGATTCGGCGGTCGTCCATGCCCGTCGCACAGCAGATTGTCACACGAAATGGCCGACTCGCACAAAGGCACCTCCGCGATATCTACAAATAAACGAATTCACACAATGAGTACCCCTCTCGCACTTTACCCCCATCCCCCCCGCCATTGGTTAGTTTTGCTCTTCCGAAAATAATTGCAATTTACTTTGAACGCCAATCAATAATTCATACGTCAATTCTTGAGCAATTCAAAATGCAAAGAAAAAGAAGAAGAAAATCGAAATGAAAAAACACAAATCAACAAAATTGGTTTTGCAAAAATGATTTTATTCGGAATTGTCCATTCGAATGGTGGAATGGCTTAGGTATTAAATATGGGGGTTACATAAAACGCAACTGAGCCGGATCACAATTTGAGGTCGGTTTTTGTGAGGATCCATTGATCGAAATGACCGTTCGAAACGGAATAATTAAACGAGAGAGAGAGAGAGAAAAAACACTTAAAAACTTATAAGATCACCTATTTCTTTGCCGACTTGCAAGCGAACCATGTCGACGTCCAAGTCTTGGGTGTTGTTCCGCCGCTTCTCTAGCTTCTCCCGCAACACCTGAAGCTTGCGGCGCATCTCCTCATAGCTGGCATGCCGGATCGCCTCAATCCAATCCATTCTCTCCGACTCGGTATTCGCCGACAGGCGTTGCTTCAGATTGTCTTGAAATTCTGCGAAAGAGATCCCATCAATCACCCTCTTCACACACACACACCCACGATCACACGCGAATTAAGACAGTTACCGATGAAGAAAACAAAACCGTCATGCTCTCGTTTCGAATTCCGAATGACCGGTTCGCATTTCTCCAACACGATCACACCCTGCGGCTCAGAAAACTGATCGCTGCTTTTGAAGTAGAACAATAAATTTCCACGCAAGCGACACCACCGCTCGAGACTTACTGCAAAACAGAAGAGCAAAAACACATTACATTTCTCCGAATCGCGGGTAATCAATTCGAATTCTTCGATGATTCTCCCACAAAAAGCAACTAGCTCGAAATTTTACTAAAAAAAAAAAATAACTAAACAAACGATAACGACAACATTCGACATGAGCAAGGACATGCATCAGGCAATGGGTCTCCTCATACAACAGTAAATGAAATCTTCTCCACGCAACGCACTCAACGCAATCAATCATTCACTAACAAGCACTACTGACGGCGACAAATATTGATTTCACGTTCGCAACACAATTCCACACAAGCGATTCCAATCGGGAAATCGGAGCGATAGCCAAATTAGAGGAGTTTGTTCGATGCGGGTCTACTCTCCTGGGGCGCTCATCGTCGAATGTTAGTTGAAAGCGACATTTAATGAATTCGTCGGTGCCTCGCATGGACCCCCGCGAACCTCACGCTATTTTCAGTTGAACATTCAACGAGCACAGTGTCAGTACGTTAGTGCGGGCTAAGCTGCTGCGAGTCGCCCAACTCTCAAGAAATAAAAGAAAAATAAAAGTTGAAATGAAAAATTGAATTAACCTTTGGCTGTGCCACCGATGCAACTGAGTGAGCTGCGTCTATGAGGTTTTTTAAAAAATGACGTTGAACCGCATCCCGTCTCTGTTAAATCGCCTGTTGATAAATAATTATGAAACCAATATTTGATAAATGAAAACGGAATGATCAAACTAAAAGCGAATTCAAAACAAAATAGAACCACTCGGTGCGATAATCGAATCAGAAATGACAGAACCACAAAAACAGCAAAGGCCAATCGGGAATGAGTAATTTGATTAGGTTTTTGACGTGTAATGCGGAAAAGTTGTGCGATAAGCTTCGCGGCGAAGCGTGCAAGCTGAAATGGAAATCGTGATTCGAATCGGTGCTGGGACTTTCTAACAGGCAATAGGCGAACTAGTGGCAGGCAAAGCAAAGTGACAAACGCATGCGTCTACAATTGAACTACGCTGAAAGGACAAAGCACACAAGAAAACTATCGTCTACGAGATTTCCGCATGCGCAGCTGGGTGAATTATAGCCGAGCATCCTTCCAGTGTGGTTAATTGCGTGGAACATTCAAGGTGACGAGGAAAAATCTTACTTTCAGTTCGACGAAAGAACCCATCTTGCCGTTCGGTGATGAACAGAATGCCCTCTTTCTCGAATTTGTTGCTCGGCTGTGTGGCAAGTGTCGCTAGTTCCTGTTTGTTGAATCGCATTTTGCTCGACTGGAAAAAGAACCAAGAAAAATCCAAATAATTCAAGGTCTCTCACGCTGGTCCGGAGGCAAATCGTCAAATAAATCGAATTTTCCCCCGAAATTCGATGATAAATCAACGTCAAACAACAACGCAAATGCCAAACTACAAGCGAAATTCGCAAGACACCACCTCCAACAAACGTCACATTTGTTTAAATCGTTCCAGTGATTTTGAAAACACACGAGCACATCATTTACATTAAACAGTTCGATTGTTTCGTTGGTTGGTTCGAGCGAGAGCCAAATGTTGAAAGAATGTGACGTCGACGAGGTGTGTATTCATCAATGCTGAACGCATCGCCAATCAACTGGACGCATTTCATTCACAAATTTGGAAAATTTCAATTTCATTGGGGATGTTCCCCAGCCCCGTTCAACACTCACCTGATTTTCGTCCTGCAAATGGAATTTTTATCGCTTCATATCAAATGATGGTTCCGATGGCCTCTTTCACACAATTTCTCTCATAAATTTTCGCTCAGAAAACTTTCATCAGCACTTGGTTCGGTTCAATTTCGATGACTGCCAAAGCACTGGATTATTCCGGGAAAGAGACAATTCCAACACAATCGTCGCGAGCAAATATCAAAATCATTCACGGGCTCACTTCACAGACACACATTTTGCCATTTAGTTTCGATAAATTCTTTTCTCATATCCCCCGCCGTTCCTTCATTTTCCGTTTGACAGATTCGCCTGTCAATTTGAGAAACATTCACAATGGTGCGGTGATTGTGACTCTTTCACCATTCGGTGGTGAGTTTTCGAGGTGAATAGACCCCATCGCATTGTGAACGAACCACAATCAACGGTTCTATTTTTAAATCCTCGTCGACCCGTGTGGAATGTGAGGGAATGCAGAGTGAGGTCAGTCCGGGTGGCGCATGGGGTGCTACGCTATCTTCGGTACAGCTGACCCAAGATGTCGTTGAGTACACCGCCGTCACACAGCGTCGAACCGAAACAGACAACCGACGCGATAATACGCGCACCGTGGTTATCGCTATCAGACGTGAATGCAAACAAACTTTCAGCCAATTGGATGCTCAGTAATCGCAATCGCATTGTCTTATTGCTTCTCTATCTTGAGCTACGCGTCTATCTCCCTCGTCGCACATCCAATTCGTCTGCCAAGCAATAATGATATGCAAACATTGATAATAATTCAGTCGGTTTTTGCCTTCCGTAATCGACACAGTAATTCAATTCAATTTTTTTTTCGGTTTTCGCTCACATTTTGGTCCACACAGTCTTGCCGATCACATGCGAATTATCAGAGTGACATCCGGACAAAGAAAATCTGGTTGAACCAAGTGAAAAGTAACGTAAGTTGCATTGCTCATCTTAGATTCCCCACGGGCAATCGGCTCGTTTAAAAATAACCGAAATGTCAACGAACGTTCGATCGGTTCGCTCGTTGAAAAGTGTCTGTTTGTAAACAAACGAATATTTTGAATCGAAAGAGATTTTCTCTTGATGATGTTGTTGTTGTTGTTGTTGTTTTGTATGCAAAACATTGAATACGCGAGAAAATGTTAATTTGAGTTTGTTTGAACGTCAATCGAAGATTTTCCTTCGAAACCAACCGAATAACGTTGAAAAAGTGTCTCTTCCAGAATGGAGGGAAATTCAAATTCAAAATCGAAATCAGACGCGTATTCGGTGGAGCCTCTCCTAAACAGTCGAACGATAGCCGTGCAAACATACGAATGGACGTCCAAAGGAGATGACGTGGAAAAGAGGGCATTGACCGATATCACATACCTTTCAGATGCCCAGCTTTTCAAACGCATTGACTTTGGTCAACGGAAATTCGGCTGGTACGACGGATGGCCACAGGTAATTCTAACTGAACCGCTTGATTTTCCCCACCCAATTAGTACGTCGCGCTGAAACAAACACAGAAAACGTGCGATCGCCAATGAATTCATTATGCTTAATCAGTTTTTTCAAGTTCATTGAAACGACCGACTCTGGCTGTGCGACATTCCATTGAATGACTTGAGTCTCGCGCAGAAGCGCAGTTTTGAATTTTTGCTTTTCCAAAATTTGTTGTCGTTCGAAAAAGTCATGAAAATTCAAATTAATTTCAAATTTCCATTCGATTTTCATTGGTGCCGAAGTTATGTGGGTGGAACGTTGGGAAATTGCGCCGAAAACCATTTGACTCGAGTCGATTCTATTTCCAGGTCGCTGCAGCTTGTATTTCATACTTGATTGTGATTCAGTCGGGATTCAACATGTCGTATTCGGCAGTGTTGCTACCTCAGCTGGCTGAGCCGACCAGTTCGATTGAAATAACTAAAGACAAGGCCTCTTGGATCGGTATGTGGGACGGGCGTTCGTATCCGAAGTGCATCGCCTTAACGTTCTAGAGATTGCCTTGCAGCGAGCTTAGTGGCGCTGTTCTTGCCCGTCGGCTCGATGATGGCTGGGCCGATCATGGATCGATACGGTCGCCGAAAAGTGTGCATCGCGACGAGCATTCCGTTTGTGATATGTTGGATGCTCGTGTTCACCGCCAGAAATGTACTCACTCTTTACATTGCTCGAATCATAGCTGGCATTGCCTCAGGTTCGTTCCAACGGGACACGCAACACGAACTGATGTTCCATGGATAACGTCCTTCCATCTCTTGCAGGCTTCACCACAGTCTCCCTCATTTACGTAAGCGAAATATCCCATCCTGATCTGAGGCCGGTCTTGCTAAGCCTTAACAGTGTGTTTGTTTCGATAGGAATATTATTGACAAGCGTTTTGGGTGTTTTTTTCAAGTGGCGAATTATCGCCTTGATATTCTCATGTTTATCTCTATTAACTTGTATTTTAATGTTTGTCATACCCGAGTCCCCGCACTGGTTGCAAACGTTCACCACTGGCCGTGAAAAAGACGTTGAAAGGTCACTCAAATGGATCTACCGTAGCGGTCAGGTGAGTCGAACCAACTGCGTATTGCGTGGCGTATCATTCTAAACGTTGTGTCCCTCTCGCACACAGACCTACCAGAACGAGATGAAGAATTTCGGCCAGAAACAAACAACGTCGCCAAATGTTGCAAACGAAAAGATTCTGTGGTGGAAAGTCTACACACAATCGCATGTCTACAAGCCATTCTGTATTTTGATCGTAATCTTCATCTTTCAACAATTCTCCGGCGGCTACGTCATCATCTTCTATGCGGTCAATCTGTTTTTGCGCATCGGCGGAAATTTCGGCGAAGGCATCAATGAGTATGGCGCCATGCTGCTGTTGGGCGTCCTGAGGTTCATCATGTCTTTGGTCTCCGCTTTGTGAGAACTCTACAACTCTCCACGCGCGCATTGCCTTTTCACGATCTTTCTTGCAGCGTCTCGAAATACGTCGGACGAAGAAAGCTCCTCTTCATTTCCGGGTTGGGCATGACGATGTGCACTCTGACAAGTGGCCTGTACATGTTCTACGAGCACGTCCGGGACGGTCACCTTCAAGACACCGGCGACATCACCCTCATGGAGCACAACCAGCGGAATGAGTACATCCTCCTGGTGAGCGTTTTGGGATACGTCTGCTTCAGTTCGCTGGGATTTCTGGTCATTCCATGGACGTTGATCTCCGAGCTGCTCCCGATCGAGGTTAGCTCACTTGCACTCGCCCTTCGAACTTTCTCATTCCCATCGTCTCCCTCAGGTGAAAGGCAAACTGGGCGGCGTCATCATATCAATCGCCTACACTCTCATGTTCATGGTCGTCAAGGCGTTCCCGTTCACCATGGACTGGATCGGCCCAGAGGGCATCTTCTACATTTTCGCTGCCAACAGCTTCCTTGGCGTCTTGTTCATTTTCTGGTATTTGCCCGAGACTTTGGGTAGGAGCTTCACTGAGATTCAATCGTGTTTCACAAAGAAGATTCCCTGAATCGAACCGGGCGGGAGAATAAAAAAAAATGTATGTTTTTTAATTTCAAAATCAAATGTTTCATTTCTCATCCAATGCACGATTTCAATAAAAACATTAAAATTTGTTTTTGCTTTATAAAATCAATTTAATTATTTACATAATTTTTTTCTTTTAAAATAATTATCATTCACTTCAATATATTACAGTTCAGAAAACTTAACGCTAAAATCCTAAAAGTACAGAAATGTCGTTTGTTCGAAACGAGTCAATTTTTCTACAGAAACAAAAGAAAGCAAAAAAAAAACAAAATTAAATTAAATTAAAGTTTTGAAACCGAAATGCATTAGCCAGAATTGCCAGAATGCGAAACAGCAAATTTGGAACAATCGATTCAGTTTGCGGTGCGTTTTTGTGTCATTTGAAAGAGCTCGTCTGCGTGCTCAAACAAAAGCTGGTGTCGTGAAATCGTCGATGAATTATTTTCCTCATCTTTTTTTTTTTTTTTTTTTATTTCAAATGATAAGAACCACATTTTCTGGTTTTGCTGCCCCAATGGCACACTTAACGTAGAGGCTAGAGACAAGTATACACGTGTGTTGGAAAGCGATATTCATCCTTCACGTCGATCGACTCGTCCGACTCCCGTCGATCACCGATCAATTTCCCATCACGATAAAAATATTGTAGTATTTGGTATTGCTTAAGAAAAGGGTCTCGAGAATTCATGACAATTTGTTCTCTTAATTTTTTTTGTGATGATTTTTGCGTATGATTTGTTTGTTTCGAAATTAAATTAAATAAAAAAAAAAAAACGTTTTCCACTCTTCGCAACTGACGAACGTTTCCATGTAAAATTAGAGTGAGATATTTCATCCATAAATATTTTCTGTGTTATTCGCTAATCAGCACCACTGCATTCAAATACAATGCGGAATGTACAAGCGAACCGTTCGCTTCTCGATTCGTCCGTATTTTCAAATTCAATAAATTCAACGATTCGTCAATTCTCTTCTGGAAAATGATGATGATTCTTCTAATTTGACTTTGACTCGCATGGTGCGGGTGTTTCGTCAATAGTGGCCATTGTGCCGATG
>JANSTV010062964.1:0-11727 GCA_027564135.1 Lestremia cinerea | reverse complement strand
ACGATCTCATTGTACGATATGCAGGGCCAATTCATTGAAATGGCGTGCTCATGCGGCAATGACGGCAGATAAGCCATGAGACGATAACTTGTACGTTTCGTGTTCGTTTTGATTTGATGTTGATATTTTGGCGTCATTGTTGTTCACATCGGCGGGTTATTGTCGTCGTCATTGTTGTCATAACATACAGGCACACACATCAGCTGCAGTACCAGTGAAAATTATTAATGGACCCGGTGTTTTTCCATTTTCCCTTCGAAAGAATTCTAATCGCAATACGATGAAAGGTACAAGGGCACCAGAGCGAGACGGAGAGAAAGAGAGAGGGAGACGCTACACGATTACGTTTACAATAAAACAATTAATCTTGATGGTGAACAACAAGCGCATAATGCCATCCAAACAAAGAGAAATGCAAAGGCAGCCACGATGACAAAGGCGCTCGCAATGACTCTTCTATCAAACGTGTAGTGCAATGGCAATGGCAATACGACGAAATGAAGAGAAACGACAGAAGAAAAAAACCGAATAGATTTCATTATGTTATTACGCAGATTCATAAAAGGTTAATAATCATAATGGCAATTAAGATGATCGGCAAGACTGGCTGGCCGGAGGTGCTCCTCCTCTGTCCCCAGTGCACATCACACGTAGGCATAAAACGATCAAATTGTGATGAATGAAATCAAAAGACGAGAGAAATAGCAACGACGACGACTTGGTGAACATGAAAAAGCAACTCAATGGCAACACAACGGACCGACGAACCAACAACCAACAAACAACAAACGAAAATTCAGATTGAACAATGGCTTCAGATAATGGAATGGAGAAGAAAAACGACATTGCGCGGCAGCATCCAACGCAACTGCATCGGGCCGATGCCAATGAGAATGAAATTTCTGTGCGAACGTTTTCATATCGAATTGGCGAGTGGTTTCGCGTCTCTTCTTCTTCTTCTTCTTCTTCTTCTTCTTCTTCTTTTTTTTTTCATTCAGTTTTTTCTCGTCATTGCTCGGCAGTTTTTCGTTTTCAGTGAAGATTTTCACCTGAATGGAAATGAGAAGACGGTCCACAACGAGACGACGAAAACTTGTTGAAAGAAACGCCACCGATGAAACGGAGTAAACGTTGAATGAGATGCATTCAATTGCCGATGGAAATGGCATAACAAACGAATTGAAATAAACCGCTATGGAAAATATACATAATTTATGAAGCCATCATCAAATCATTAGTCAACAATGCGAGCGTTTAAGCGAGCTTAAGAATCGCGCAAGTGAAACAGAAGAAATGGCGAAAAGCGATTCAACCTGAACCGAAAAAATGGAAACGGAACGGACGAAACGTATCGGTCGACAAACCGACGAAAAACACAACACAAGAAATCACATGGAAAGCGATGCGATGCGAACCGAATCGAATGAGGCATCTTTCGAATCAGTCAAACGTAAACAAATATTATTGAAATTTATTTGTTGTCAGCCCCATCCATTCAGTTCGAGTCAGTTGATTTGAAAATTGGGTTCGAGACGACCAAACGAAAAAAAAATGGGCAATTTAATTGCTTTATGTTTGTTTCATCGTCAGAGATTCCCTCTTTGTGTGCTCACGGCCCGGCTTAAAGACGAAACGAAGCAAAATCGTCGTCGTCAACGGGAAAGGAACAAACAATCGAACATGCACATGAACCGTAAACATTCGTTTTGATGGATTTTCAGTTGTGTGTTGCGTTCTTTGTCGTTTCGTCTTGTTTTGGATCGGCCCGGCAGGCAGGCAGGCTAGCAGGTAGAGGACCGGTGTGGGGAACCCGGGTGAACGCTTTTCATCCGAATACACGAGCTTGTTGTAATAATTGATTGATGTGTTCAACTTTGATCAAATCAAAACAGCCAATGACGACAATACACCAACATCGATATCCAAGTCGAACCAACAACCCAACGATACGGTTGTTCAAGTGAAAAAATTCACGAAAATATCTCTGCTGATTAGATAACCGAAGTCGAATAGAATCGTTCCGTTGACGAGAAATTATCAATGTCGCGTTCGCCGTTGACATCGAATTTGTGACGATGATGATTATTTTCGGAGATAAATTGAATTATTGGCCTGGCAGGCAGCCAGGCACCACCATCACCACCGCCACCAGCAGAGACATCGTCAAAGACTGACTTATCGAGAGATGTCGTCTGACAATTGGAACACGATAAGCCTTTCAGAGTCAATTGACTTTTGACGATGCTGACATTTCATTCAATTTGCTGCTGATTTGCTTGCCTTCAATCAGTCAAATCTCTCTCTCTCTCTCGAAGTATCAGCAATGTCACACGATTCCACCAATCAGGCAATCAAACAGACAGATTCCACCATTCATGGTCATGCGTGAGAAAAGCATGCCAAAGAACTCGATCGATTGACGTTTGAATGTCGATTTCGAAACCGGGGCAACAACAACAACTAGAACCGCAATCATCGATCAACAAGCAATTTCCACCAATTAAACGGCAATTGCAATCGAAAAGTGAATCGAAACTGGTTTGTTTTTCGCTTAATTGATTAGAAATTTGAATCGACGCACACAAAATCGCAACACTACGACGACGGTTTGAACACTCGCGACGCATAATATTCGCCATAATTCGAGTAATTGGCGCTTTCGAAAGACAAAATCGACCAATTTGATCGATCGATCGATCGATCGATCGTTCGATGCATGTCGACGCGGAATGCCGAAATTGCGGAAAATTCGTGTTTTCATTCAAACGGAAATTCGTTCGAAAACAATCGTTCCGCACGCACCGAACGGTCATTCCGTCATTGAGTTGACTCGAACGCGCCACACTGCAATCAATCACCGATCGCGACCAGACGCGAGAACAAACAATAAACAACTAATCGCCCGTCAAAACACAGCGCCTACCACAAAAAAAAAAAACGCACACAGACCGACTGCACCGACAACGTACCACCGGATCGGTATAGTTTCAAAACATGACTGCTTTTCATGTAATTTTCTCGTCGGAACTTCACCTCAAACAATCCAATGTTTTGAATTATTTCGCTGTCGACCGTTTTTTTTCTCTCACTCTTCTTCTTCTTCTTCTTCGTCTCGTCGTTTTTTCTCTGATTTCGTTGTTTTGCTTTTGTTCGATGTTTCGTGTGTTGATTCGCGACCGAGACTGT
Source organism: Lestremia cinerea (assembly GCA_027564135.1). Taxonomy (NCBI): domain Eukaryota; kingdom Metazoa; phylum Arthropoda; class Insecta; order Diptera; family Cecidomyiidae; genus Lestremia; species Lestremia cinerea. The sequence goes on along the minus strand of JANSTV010062964.1, from coordinate 8,541 downwards.
TCCACAAGCAGCCGAGCAGCAGTAACAACAGCACAACAGCAACAACCCAGACAGACAATTCAATGGCAATAAGCAATAGCCGATATCAACAGTGAGTGAGTGAGTCTCTTGACGGGAGTCACACGACACACGACACCACACATCAAACTCTCTTGTGAATGAAAGGCACACCGAGAATCAACCCGAAAAAAGTCAAAACAAAACACTAAACAAAACACACACACAATTCGAATGCGAGCAAACGAACCGAACCGACGAAATTTGTCAAGCAATAAATTTCAAAAGTTGTAGCTCGAGCTCAAGCACAATGCACCAACATTTACGATCGAGAGTGAATGCTGACTGTTGCTTCTGTTGTTGTTTCGCATTTCAGTTGGTTTGCGTTGTTTGACTGTGATCGATGACAAGCGGTAGTGGTTGAGCAGCGGCAACAGCAATAGCGGTGGTGGTGGTCGTTGACTGTATGCCCCGCTTCCCAACAATGATTCACGATGAATGTGTGTTTACATTCGCGAATGTCTCCCCATTAATTGATAGCAATCGTTTCGTTGATAACATTAGCATTGTCAGACCGAATAGTCACACCTGAAATGTAACCCAAATGACGGATCGCAGTCGATGGCCGTCACAGAATGCGGAATCAACATGAAAAGTGTATTGACTGGCGATGGTCGACCTTCGAACAGCCACCTGATAACTCGCTCGAAACTCGGGTGTTTATGCTTGAAGCCGTTCAAAAGCACCACCGGGGCAATAACACATAGACGGCGAAAAGAAAACGGACGACGGAAAACCGAAAACGAAATGAAACATAAACAAACACCGTCAGCCAATAAACAGAGACGATGTGACATTATTCGCGGTTACCGTTCAGGTCAGGGCTTTCAAAACAGATGATTACTTGGTTTCGTGTTGTTTATAACGATTTTCGTGTTTGGCTATTGGGTTTGATCGAATTCGTTGGGCTGTCATCATAGTCGTCGTTGTCGTCGTCGTCTTCATCGGTCGTTGGCGGCCTCAACGGCGACGTTGTACGACCATTCCGTTCGTCGTCGACATCTCCACCGCCAATTACGTGACAATTTTGATTGAAGCATTAAATCTATTCATTCATTTGGATAATGCGCGCGTTCATTTCTCAATTAGTGACCATTTTCGGGTGGATGTTGTTGTTGTATGCTGTCATCGACAAAGGCATTTCAATTGATTTCGATTGGCTAACTGGAATTGGATTTGGCATCGAACGTGTGGCCTTTCTTTTTCGCATTCAGACATTTTGCGGTGAAAGATAATTGTTGTGAATTTGACATTCAGACAAAATGAAAACCGTTTTTTGGCATCGACGGAATCGATTTGAATGTCAAATTGGCCATTTGCGTTTGTTAGCGAAGAGGCGATTGTCGTCAATGGTGATGGTGATGGCGAATCGTTTCAATAATCGCCCGAGAAATATTGTTCGTCAACGAAAAACCGTAATGGTGACAATGTCCATTGTTGAGTTGATCACGGCTTTCACCGTCTATCCAAAATCGATTGGGATAATTGGAAGCGTTGCTTAATGAATTTCATGATTAGTTTGGCCATCGATGACAATTCAATTGGTTGTTCGGTAAATTGGGGATCTGCTGTCTGGGTAATGGACCCGAACCAGTCGAACGTGATCATATTTCTCGTCTTTCTCTGCCTCCTACTCTCTCTCTCTCTCTCTCTCATCGTCGTTTACCACGTCGCACGTCGATCCAATCAGTGGTCTTCGATGGTGAAACAAACGCTGAGAAATGGTTGAATGACGAGAATGGAAACGACGTCATTGAGAACGGCATTCACCAGAACGGAATCGAAATGAGATGCGAAACGACCCGAAAATGACGAAAGAAGCGAAAAAAAAAAATATCCAAAACGAAATGGTTTTGTTTGTTTGGAAAATCACATTGAACTTGGTGCCGGAGACGCGTTGATTGACCGGGTTAAAGATTCTCGGTCGAGCTGTGTTGTTTATTAAAATTGAGGTAGCCGAAGATAGATCAAATTCAACACGGTTGCTGATTTGCCGAACCGTGTTTTGACCGTTAGACGGTTAGACGGAATACCCCCCCTCTCTTCCCCCCTCCTGATTCAATGGTGACCGAATCCTCGAAAAGGTAAAGTTTTTCTTCGCTTTGATAACGACACAGCAAATAACCGGAGCGACTGTGTCGGGGTGAATATTTAAATGAAATTTCCCCGGTTTGGGTCAGCGCTCTGTGGCAACACTGCTGTTGCCCCCTTCCCCGTGCCCTTGTTTCGAAGCGGGGATGTTTTCTTCCTTTCTTCTTCTGTGTAAACACAAATAACTTTTGCTCATTTCCTTCAACGGCGGCATGGGGTTTTGCTCGGTGGCAACGATAACCGAACCGTGAACCGAATGTTGCGACCGTTTGGCAGCGTTTACGCTAGAAAATTCGACCGAAAAATCTTTCAAACGCCGCGCCGTGACCGCAGTTAACAAAATCTCATTCAACTGCTGATGCCTACCGCGGCCGCTCTGCCTGAAATCGCTGGTTGGCATTGTTATCGTTGGACAAATGTTTGTTCAACGGTTGCCTCGAGTGTACCTCGACTGCACAGTCACTCAGTCAGCCAGCCAGTACATCGCACGCTGAACCCGCTAAGGACAAACGGATGTATGGTTTACGTTTTGACGAACAATAAAATCATTTATATTTTCGGCATCGAAATCGTACCGTACGGGCTGCTGCGGGTGCGGTGCGTGAGAATCGAATACACACGAGAATTTCGAATGAGCGCCCATGAATTATGTATGACGACGGCGGCAGAGAACGGCTCCGAGTTTCCATGTCGATGCCGAGTCGACTCGAAATCGTTTGAGAATTGAGATTTTCAATGGAAAATTCTAACAACTACTGGCATTGTCTCGGCGACTTTGCTTGAGACTTGCGATGGCAAAGGCAAGCGAACGTTAATCGAATTTCTCCGTCAATTATTCGGAGAGGGAATGACGTTTCGAGCAACGATTCCTTTGAAATGTGAGACAAAGAGAGATTCCCGGAGGATTGCACACGAATCTGGGAATCGTTCATCAATGCGATAATATCTCTGACGTTTCGGAAACTGGCATTTTCCGATGCCATTTACATTTCAACAATGCGCCGCCTCGTACACCGGAGATCCGGCCGCATTGATTGTCATTTTCATAATTCTCAATTCAAACGCTTTTCCGGGCAAATCCACCAAATGACATGAAATATGAAGAAATTCCCACAAAAAGCGTTCGCATCGCATGGATTTTCCATTTTAAATCATTTTACCATCTTTTCTCAACATTTTCTTTTTCATTTTCATTTTCATTTTCATTTTCATTTTCCAACATTCATCTCTCGCATTGAGCATTTTCGCATGAGGCCGTCTCCTCGTGCATGCAAAACTGAATTAATGTCAACTTTTGTGAGCAAATATAAAATTCTTCAATTTGATTGTATTTCCAAAGTAATTTGAATTCATTCGTTTTCGTTCCCGTTATTTTTTTTCTGTTTTTTTTTTTTTTTTTGTAATTTATTTCTTTTCATTCTGTTTTTTCCATTTTGCGTCGGAAATCCCGGCAATGTTGCATAATTTCCATCCATTTTTCGGCCTGTCGGAATTGGGTTGACGGAAGGGAATCCGGTGCATGTGGTGGGGTGCGAGCTGAATGTGCTGGTATGTGCTGCGATGGTGCTGGGAGACGCATTCAAGAGAAAACTCTTGGTTGAATTTCATTGTGATTTTCGGGCTGACGCCACGCGATGACGATCCTTATAATTATCACGAAACTCACGTGGCGAACGCAGAACCATCCCAGGTCAATATTCGCTCTTATTCCCTACCCCCATTCATCCGTTTCCGCCGAAATCCAAGAAAATCGCGTTTTGGCGGAAACGGAAACGTGTAGTGGCGCCATCTGTGGACAATCGTTTAGTTACCACATCCACCATGCTCACCATATGCACCAAGTTCAATTCTATATTTCATCATGGACTAGCCAGATCGGCTGCATGATCTTGACTCTTTCTGATTCTTGATCCTGTTACCCATGTATTGGAAATGAGAACCAACCTTCATGTTACGTAATGACTGTCACAAAAATACACATACATACACATACATGAAGTCATTAGAATAAATGTTCACTTCCGAGCGAACAATCGAACAAGAAACATCTTCGTTTTACTCTTTGCAACACCATGGTTTAATCCATTTCGGGCGAATTCGTTCTCGATCCTTACCACCAGCGGTTCATTCATCAACGACAGTCAAACCGTTGGACAAGATTTTGCCAGAAACATACATATGTAGAATGCCTACAGAGTCAAAATCCTATACATTTTTAGAAGAGTTACTGATCCCTCATTGGTGACCCCGACGTGAGAACGTGACGTTCTTTCGAACCTGCAGCTCGTAAAAAGAGAGGGAAGCAGGCCGGAATCGCCGAAGAGTCGGTGTCTGGGGTGTCGGACTTTGGATCATTCAAGGGCCCGGATGGTGTAGACGGTAACCGATGCTACGGTTAAGAACCATAATTAAGACTACCTGAATGCTCTCGCTCGCGCTAACCTAAGCTTACGAAGTTTTTACCAAATCAATTCATACAAGTCATGTCGTATAAGGTAAAGTTCGAGCCGAAAACGCAAGACTAGGAAAAATTTTAGAATCCCGCAAAAAAACCAAATACAAAGAAATTCAATAACACAAATTCGACACGATCTCATTAGCTTTGGTGAACGAGAAGATTGGATAGCTTATCCAAATAGTCTTCATATGACGGAAATGTATCGAAACATTTTGGCCAAGAACAAAATTACATCAAACAAAAATCAATTCCAAATTGAACTGCAACCAACCACAACCCCGTCGAACGAAGGTGCCAATTTCCAAACTCTTGTTCTGAATGATGTACAAAAACTCAGTTGTGAAGCATAGTAAGAATTTAAATCATTTATAAGAAAAAAGCTCTGGTCAACCAGATACAACCAAATGAATATTCTGAATCACGACTAAAGAATTTAGTGGATAAGGTCAAGAAGGGCAGAATATGGCCGAGAGAGGAAAAAAAGGAAAGAAGAGCAAGTCAAAATTAAGTAAAAAGATATGTCAACGATATGTTCCAAGAGCCCGTGGTCGAAAATATGGTTAAGGACGCATAAACAGCGTCTCCATGGCTCTGCCCCAGCGCCAGTCGATTTCAATAACGTTGAATGAGTGTTCCATTATTTGCTAATTCCCGTATAATTGCACGATGATATTGTGTCGTTGATGGCATTACGGCGCGACAACACCGACGAAGCGCCATCAACGACAATGCGCCTTATCAAACTGATTCACATTCAATTGGCAATTCCTCATTCGATTAGTGAATTTATTCCAGCGCCAATTTACGACTGCAATGCTAATGCACTGGCTGCCGCTGGTCGAACGAAAATGAAATAAATCGCATTTCGTATTCCAGCGCTGAGTCAGTCAAAACGGTGGCCATGATTCCAGCTGCCAACACCACAGCCAGCGCAATTGAATTCCTTCTCCCAAAAATCCCATAAAACATTCGAAATTGTTTTGTAAACAACGGCTGCAGTTGCTGAACGAAATATTAATAAACAATGACGCTGCAGTAGCCGATATTCGCAAGCGAATAATCAAATTTTCTATGCAATTTATTTCATTTCGCAAAACACAGCCACAACGGCATCAACCTCGGAGAGTATTAAATTCAAATTGATGTGCTTATATTCGTAATGGGGCAGGGAGCGGGGGGGCGGTGGTTGGAGCGGCATCGAAGCGGTACTGGAAGCGACCGTTGAAACACAGCTACGCGGCGCACCGAACAATGGCATCGACGTCGCGATGCTTTCGGAGTTGAGGCAACATCATTTCATGGATGTTTGTGCAGAGCACGAATGAGGTTATACACCGGAGCAGCTCCGAAGAGCCCGCACGGGCACCGTGACCATGCAAATCAGCCATTGAACATTCATTTCTTTTCATTCTTTGGAAATATTACGACGGCAAACCGATTAGAATAATCGCGAGGCAGTGTCTGCGCATACATTTCGCGTGTGCATTGTGTGCCGAAGCGTCATTACATTCCGTGTTTTCCAGTTGAACACGCACGCATATTGGCAATTGGCCCCGATCGACCAATCGATGGCTGATGAGACACTCCACTGTTCCAAGTGGATTGGTCAAGAAGAATATTTTACCAAAACATTGATGGAGGCCTCGTTTCGAATTACCGAAATGAATTGAAATTCATCGCGTGACGAATCTGTCGCGGCGATGAAACATCGTGCCGTCGAAGAGATGGTCAATGTGGAATCGTTCGAAAATGACTCAATTTTTTCGTCGGAATGAATGCGAAATTTCGCGTTTGTGTCTGTGTGTGTGAATTAGGCAATTAACAGCCAATTTGGGGGTTTTCTTTCTTGTTACGGTCATACGTGGTGTGTGTCGCATAACACGACGCCGTCGTCATGTTGAAGAGGCGGTCCGCGCACTGCCATCGATTGCACAACACGCGTAAATGTCGCTTCCGGAACGACGTCCAACCTGCCGTCATTTTCGTCACAAATCAAATTCGACACGTGCCCGTCGTGACCCCACTCAGCCGTTGTGATATAATCGGCGCTTGGCCAAAGAAATCGAAAGTGTATCAAAATTGATCTCGCGCAAATCCAAAAACGGATCGCTTGAATCGTTCGTTCACCGTTGCATTTCTCCACGTTTGGATGATTTGACCGAAAATTCGCATTCGAAACAGAAATTTCATATTTCTTCGTCTTCGTCGTCTTCTTCTTCTTCCAAGCTCGATATCGATTGTGTAAGCGCGAAATGAATATGAATGAATGAACAATTGCAATTGTTTGCCGATGCCGCATTTGGTGATTTATTCCACGATGCGCCACAAAACAATCAAATTTCTTTTTTCTCTCTCGGCGCGCATTCAATGAAGGTTGTGTTCCATTGACTCAGCTTTGGCGAGTATTTACCGCCGCAAATGGGTTTTTGGAAAATAAAGAAAAAAAAGGCGAAACAAAAAGAGAGAAAAACGAAAGCTAATTATCATTTATGCAATGGACAGCAGAAACCGTTTGATTGTTTCGCCAGTTTGGTGCCGTTGCTTGGGCTGGCGTTGGGAGGTGCGGTGCGGTCAATCAGCATTCGATGGTCATTTCAACGTTTGCATTTCGGTTGGCCAATCGTTTCGGCCATTGCACAAATGTCATTCGAAGGTGAAAACGCAATCGAATATCGCATTCGAATATGCTTTGCCCACACACAGACCAACCACAATCCAGCTCTTCGATTCGATTGGAAAACGAATTTTCTTGAAACTCGCCCGCTTTGCATCCACTTTGGGTAAAGCCGATTTTCCGGTGCGGGCGACAAAACCAGGAAATTGAAATTTCCAAACGAGAACCCGTTTCGCTACCTGGAATCTGAATCATTGATCACTTTGCCCAATCAACCGTTTGAATATTCCATTAAAGCACATTTTTCGCCCCAAAACGAAAACTTAACTCAAATCGAAATCGAAATCGAAACAAATGCTGAAAGCAAAATGCGAAAATCCATTAAATTCAGTTGATTCAAGCAGCAATTTCACTTTTTGCATAAAGATGGTAATTATCTGATATTTCATTCTGTTCGTCTATTCATTAATCATAATAACAATGTGAAATTATTATCATTTAGCATTATGGGCTGTCTTCGTCGTCGTCGTTATCGTCGGCAGCGTCGTCGACATCGCCCAGCATCTTCGTCGTTGTCGGTGCGTCGTCATCGTCGTCATCGTCGTCGTCGTCTTCGTCGCCGTCAGTCAATCAATTGCGACGCATGAGTGAGTCCAGCAAATGGGAATTATCATCGAAATGGGAGTCTGAGTGAAAATTTTATTGCATTTTCACTGAAATTTTCATCATTTTCGTAATGAAGTGATCTTATCGCGAGAATTGGCTAATCGTGAAGTGCATTCAGTTGAGTGGATTGGTGAGTTGTCGATTCGACTCGATGATTCGAATGGTTATCGTGGAATATGCTGGGCAGGTGCGTGGGTGGGGTGGGGCTGTCATGGCGGTCATGGCAGTCCAGGCGGTCATGGCAAGCACGACAAGCGTGGCAGTCATGTCAGTCATGGCAGGTCACCGTGTCCAATCGAAGACAACGATGCTTCGGACACGAATTTCGGCATCGTCATAGGTCGGGGGATCGGCATGAACTGTTAATGTCCCGTTGAGATGATACACATTCAATTATGCATCGTGTTCGGAGTTGTGCGTGAATTGCGAATTCATCGGTGGATTCGCCCCCCTTCCCCACCGACAAGAGCCCAACACGAATTGAATCCTGCTTGTATTGACATTCAGCCAAATTAATTATGAATGGCGTTACTTGTTCCATGCACAAACGGCGGTTTGATAGTGGTGGGCTAGTGGTGTGTGCGGCGGCATCACTCATGGGATTTTCGCATTGTTCAAAACCAACATATAAATTCATTAATTAATTAAAAACCAA
>JANSTV010062953.1:0-11729 GCA_027564135.1 Lestremia cinerea | reverse complement strand
AACAACAAAAATTATTAAATTTAATTAATTAATTCATAGTGATAATGTATATTTAATATTATAATAATTATGTAGCGTATTGTATTATGGAACAAGAAAACAAACAAATAATATTAATGATAATGATAATAAATACAATAAAATGTATTGAAGACTTGCATTTTTTCTTTCTCGTCCGGAGAAATCACCAGGCGATGCCCTGCCAGGGAGTCGAATGCCCAGCTTTTCAGCAAATGAAAAAATTTGTCGTACCGGCTCCAATTGCCGAAGAGAAGGCCGACATATTTGATGAAACAAATCACTGGTGGCGTTGATTAACTTGCGCTGATTTTGCGAAATTCAAATTAGGAAAATATGTTTGCCTTTCCTTTTCGTTCAGAATTTATAAAAGATTTGGATATTTTGCTTTTTCGGTAAGCGAACTGTTGTGTTCATGAACAAACATTTCCCACAAAGCTGCGAGTGAATTTCAGCCTAAATTTTGCCGAAAGTGTTGACCTTCGAGAGCACACAAAGTACCAACTGTTGGAATTCCCTTCGAAACCAAACAAGCCGCTGAGCCGATCGCTTCCCACTCAACAGATAATTATTTTTGTTTTGGTGCGGCATTACGCTAGTTCAAAGAGATAGACGGGAATTTGTTGTTTCATCTTTTCTCTCCCTCTCTACCATCGACATGCGATTTCTTTTAAAAGTTCAATGTTCTGCTATCAGAATGCTCAGCTGAGAAGAAAGAGCGAGAAACGCCAAAAAGCGAAGTGGACTGCTTGATCGGATGTGTGAGTCACTTGTTCCAAACCGCGACATTGTAGCGACGTAGAATGTAAAACGTATATCTCGAGTAATACGAAACGCAGAAGAAAAGCGCTCGTCATCAAGTCACAGTTCAAGCGACCGAGCGACCGAGTGAGCGAACGTGTCTTGGGAGGGTTTAACGCAGTACGACCACGAATTTTATTTGAATTGTGAATTTCAAAAGTGAAAGTCGAACAAAAACTGGCGATGCGAATCAAGTATGCAATCTGCATTGATTTCGAAGCAACCTGCTGGGAAAATCGACGCATTGGACCTCGGGAAATCATCGGTAAGTCAAATAATGGACCATTTTGCGGGGATCAATTTTAAAATCACTCCTCCAGACTTCGGCGCTGTCTTTATCGATCTCGAGAGAGGGGAACTCAAAGGCGAATTCCAAAAATACCTCCGTCCCGTCGAGGATTCTGAGCTGAGTGAATACTGCAAGGATTTGACGAAAATCAAGCAGAGCGATGTGGACAATGTTGTCCTCCTGAAGGATGCCTTGGACGACTTCCACGCTTGGTTGAGATCCATTGGGGCCCAGAAAAATGTGTCGTTGAAATTCGAGGGTCCGGAGCGAAATGTCGTATTGGTCACGTGGTCAAATAACGACTTGAGCGATTTCTTGAAAAACGAATGTGAGCGGAAGGGCATTCCACGCAGGGGTTATTTCTTCGAATGGGTCGATGCTCAGGAAACGTTTAAGGTGTGTATTCTCTCCAACGGCTTTTGCTGTAACTTCGAATAACTGTTTCAAGTTTCCTTCAGGATTGGAAGCGTTTGAATTATCGTCCTCGCTTCGACAAAGCATTGCTTGAGACGAATATATCTGTCGTGGGTACGGCACATTCGGCAATTTTCGATGCCAAAAACTTGTCCACCCTCCTGCTGAAAATGATTCGAAATGGCGCTCGAAATTATCCAATAAATAAATGCAGCTGAAAGTGTTTATGAATATGATCTGGACCCTTGCGTTCATGAGGTATGAGTTTAACTTGGGCAGTGACTATGACAATTACTGAGAAGGATTCATGCCTCGAATAAATTGCAAGTGTTTTTCATAAGATGCTTCTTGTTTGTATTTAATGGTTTTGCATTCAATTTGCTTTCTTTCTGGCCCGGGGAAAAATCTTGAAGTATTCTTTCTCCCTCAATTATTCAATTTTATTGCAAAAGAGGGAAACATCGTACTGATTGCTTGAAAATGCCCCAAAATTACAGACACGATTCTCGAGGGGCGAATCAGCATATTTCTTGGGACGGAACTCCGGTGGCGTCGATCAACTTGCGACGATTTGTGAAATGCAAAATAGAAAAATATGCTGACCTTTCCGTTTCGTTGAAAATTGATCGAAGTTTTGGATATTTTGCCTTTTTGTCGATTTGCGAACTGCTACGTTCATAAACAAACGATTGATGAAGTGATGAGCTCATTTTGGCTATAAATTTTGATGAGAATGTTGACTTTCGTGAAAGCGAAAAGACGCTTGTTGATATTCCCTCCGAACCCAAACATATCGAATGACTGCTCGCTTTTCATTCGAAAAATAACATTATTTGATTTTAGTTGTTGCTGGTAGAAATTCAAAGGCATTAACGGTCGAAATGCATACAAGAAAACGCTACGCATCGGTCAGTTATGTTAAATGCGATCTCAGCGACGCCATAAAATTCATCAATTCGTTGCATTTGAACGATTGCTCCGCGTCCGTTTTCGCCTTCACGAAGCGCTTGATGATTATTATTTAACTCTTTTTCTATCAGAAAATAAACAAATGAAGATCTTGGATTGATGTGTGAGCAAAAGGAATTCGACACAATGCCAAGCGACATTTTGTTCTTTTCATCGCAACAGTTCGTTTTGGACGATTGAAGTGATCGGTTCAGCGCAGTGCGATCGTCGAATTAAGTGAGACAACGAAAACATCATCATTCGGAAGTGCAGACAGGAACAATAAGCCAAGCCATGCCAATCAACCGGGGCTCTGCCGATAACCGGGGCTCTGCCAATAACCGGGGCTCTGCCAATAACCAGGGTTCTGCCAATAACCAGGATTCTGCCAGTAGCTGGGACTCTGCCAATAACCAGGGCTCTACAAGTAGCCGGGACCCTGCCAATAACCGGGGCTCTGCCGATAACCGGGGCTCTGCCGATAACCGGGGCTCTGCCAATAACCAGGGCTCTGCCAGTAGCCGGGGCTCTGCCAATAACCGGGGCTCTGCCGATAACCGGGGCTATGCCAATAACCGAGGCTCTGCCAATAATCGGAGCTCTGCCAATAACCGGGGCTCTGCCAATAACCGGAGCTCTGAAAATAACCGGGGCTCCGCCAATAACCGAAGCTCTGCCAACAACTGGGATCATCATCCCTACTTGTACTGTGACAATGAAAGTGACCAGTGGGTTCCTGAAAATAATTGGGGCCATGATCCCTCGGGCTATAACAGTGAAGTTGATAGTTGGGGTAATCACTTCTATTAAATCGCAAGAGAGACAGTATTTCAAATATTCCAAACATTTTTCTTGATTTTTTCGAAAGTTTTAACTCAGAATTTCTAAATCATTTCTTAAATCAGAATAATTTCATTTAAATTCTACATTTTTTTTTCAAATTAAAATCCAACGAAAGATATGGAGAAGGTAACGGGCCATGGGCTCATATTTGATCACCACATACAAATTCATTGTACTCAAAGACATTGCATCAAGCAAATGTTGCAAACAAGAATTAATAAAGGAAACATAAAAAAAAGAAAAAAAGATGCATCTCGTTCATTTTTAATAATTTCGCATTGAGTGGACGGTCTTGAGAGATTCTTTCTCTCTCAAATGTTCCATTTTTCTGCAAAAGAGACATTGGATTTGTTGACTGATGAAAGCGGCCGAAGGTAAGAGACGATTGCGGTCACCACCCTTATTCTCGGCGGCGTCAACCGACGTGGGAAATGCGAATCACAAAAAATCTTAGTGGAGCATTCGATCCCCTCCAGGCGGTTTTTGAAGATAAATGTGGCCGAATGTGAGGGCGTTGGCCGTCACGATGGCATAATCGCGATGTTCTCTGGACCGCTTCAAATTCAAATCAGAAAACAAATCGAGGCGTTCCGTTCAATTGATAATTGCTCAATGTTTTGAATGTTTGCCTTTTCCGACGTTTCGCCTAACTCGAGCTAAATCTCAATCTTGCCGAGAGCACAAAAGTTCTATCATCGACTGACATGCGTGCGATGTTTGCTCTCAGAATGCTCGGCTGACAAGAGACAGAGCGAGAAACGCTGATGATCGAACTGAACCCCTCAATCGGGTGAGTGAGCCGGTTGCTCTGAGCCGCACCGCAAACCTTGGCGTTATCGCATTCACGAAATTGCGACGTAGAATGCAAAACGGAGAACCCGAAAGGGACGAAACGAAGAAGACACCCGAAATCGAACCAGAGTCCAAGCGATCGAGCGAGCGAAAACAAGCACGTGTCTGTGAAGGTCTAACGCAAGCATCGAATTAACTTACATTTGGACGTAGTTCGTCATTCAAAACAGAAAATCAAACAATTATCCGTCATGCCAGCCAAATATGCAATCTGCCTCGATTTCGAGGCGACCTGCTGGGAAAACTGTAGGCGTAGCGATCGACCTCAGGAAATCATCGGTAAGTCAAATGAAAGACCACTTGACAATTGTCACTTCCAAAAATACTCCTCCAGAATTCGGTGCTGTCTTTGTCGATCTCGAGAGGCCGGAACGCAACCGCGAATTCCAAAAATACGTACGACCCGTCGAGGATCCCGAACTGAGTCAATACTGCAAGGATTTGACGAGAATTACGCAGTGGAATGTGGACTGCGGTGTCCTCCTGAGCAATGCCTTGTGCGATTTCGACACATGGTTGAGATCTATTGAGGTTTGGGAACAAGTGCCGTTGAACTTCGATGGATATGATCCAAATGTCGTATTTGTCACGTGGTCCGACAACGACTTGGAAGGTTTCTTAAAAAAGGAATGTGAGCGGAAGGGCATTCCACGCAAGGATTATTTTCTCAGATGGGTAGACGCTCAATTATTGTACCAGGTGCGTATTCTCGCTCACGGCTTTTACTGCAACTGCGACTGACTGTTTACAGTATCTTTTAGAGATGGCAGTATTTGGGATATTGCCCCCGATTCGCCGACGCATTGAGCGCTTCGAATATATCAACCCGTTGTTCACACTCGGCAATTAACGATGCCAGGAATTTGGCGACCCTTCTGATGGAAATGGTTCGAGATGGAGTTCGAACTGATCCCACTAGTCAGTGCTGGTGACCATGCCTCGGATTGTGAATGAATGTTGAATTATTTCAATTTCATTTAACTGTTCTCATCCAAAAGAAAACTTACAAAACAATTCCGCTGCTATTTTTCTCGCTAATAACTCCATTTGAACAAATAAAACATCGCAATTGATCGTGTTCGATGTACTGGTGCTCTTTTTTCCACCCGAGGAACCGCCTGTCGATGCTGTCGATTCAACTGGTTAGTGAACAATCGTCACGCTCCAAGTGTTGAACCAATTCTGGTCATACATTTTTCCGAGAATTCGAAATATGTTTTGATCTTTGAGAACGCACAGAGAGCCATTGGTTGATATTCGCTGCGAACCCAAACAAATCGATTAACTCTGCTCGCGTTTCATTCGAAGAAAAACATGCTTTGTTCTTAGTTGTTTTTGGTTGTATTTCAATGTCATCGACGGCTATCGATCGGCTTAGCTTAACCCGGAGAAATGCCGGCAACCAAACCAAAACGGACCCAAATTTGTTTGCTTACATTGGTCGGTTATGTGAAGTGCGTCGCAGTCGGGGTCCCAAGTGGTTTTGTGACGCAATAAAATTCATGAGTTTATTGCATTTGAACGAGTGCCTGCCGTCCGTTTTCGCTTTGAGGACGCAAGTGGTGACCGTATGCTCATTAGAAAATAGCCAAATGAACAGCGAGGAATGATACATTGGATGTGTGAGTGGTCAGCAGAACGAATTCGACACACTTCGTGTGCGATATTTGGTTCTGCATCAACCCTACAGTTCGTTTTGGAGGATTGAAGTGATCGGTTCGACGCAGTGCGATCGTCGAGTTAAGTGAGACAAGGACAAAAACCATCATTCGAAAGTGGAGACAGGAATAATAAGCCAAGCCATGACAATCAACTACGCGATTTGCATTGATTTCGAAGCAACCTGCTGGAATAATTGGCAGGGGAAAGGAAGACAGATGGAAATCATCGGTGAGTCAAATAGCGGACCAGTTTGAAGCTGCCACTTAAATTACTCAAATTACTCATCCAGAATTCGGTGCGGTCGTCGTCGATCTCAACAAGCGGAAAATCAAAGGAGAATTCCAAAAGTTTGTGCGGCCCGTTGATTATCCCGTTCTGAGCAAATTCTGCAAGGAATTGACGGGCATCTCGCAGCGCGATGTCAACAATGGGAATACTTTAGAAGATGCTTTGGAAGCGTTCCACGATTGGCTGGAACGCATTGCAATCCAGGAAAATGTTTCGTTGAACTTCAATGACCGGAACCGGAACGCCGCACTGGTCACGTGGTCCAATAACGACTTGAACAATTTCTTGAAAAACGAGTGCCAGCGGAAGGGCATTCCCCGCAAGGGATATCTCCTCGAATGGGTGGATGCTCAGAAATTGTACAAGGTGCGTATTCACTCTGACGGTTATTGCTTCAACGGCGACTGATTATTCACGGTTCTTTTCAGAATTGGAAGAATTTGCGAAAAAGCCCTCGACTCGCGGACGCATTGCGTGAGGTTAAAGTACCCGTTGAGGGTTCGTTACACTCGGCAATTGACGATGCAAGGAATCTGGCTGGTTTGCTGTTAAAAATGGTCCGGAGTCGCATTAGGATCAGAATCACAGATCAGTGCGGTAATTCTGGCGACGATTCTCACTTTAGTTGCAGCTAATGCAACGAATACGAAAATGAACGTAAATATATCCGGTGCGAAAATATGATGAGTTGATTAACATAATTCAGAAAATTGTACAAGTCTTGGACCAAATCATTGAAAAAATAAATCATCGCAGCTGACTTCGTGTCAAATGCTTGCCGCTTTTTATTTCAATAACTTCGTGTTCAGCGTTGTTTCAGGAGTCTCAACATTATCCCAAGCTCACATGGGCTCTGAAGAACGTTAAACCATTGAGTTCTGGGGCCGAGATTGAGAGCCGTTCCCGGACGCATTGCCAGAATGGTGAATAAACATTTTCTTTGGAACACTTCGCCGATATCGTCTTCGGTTCACGCATTGAACAACTCGAATTTATCAACCGCCTGGTCACATTCGCGAATTGTTAATGCAAAGAAATGGAGCTGCCTTTTCCTTCTTATCATGAAACGCTTCTCTTTCATTTTTCAAAATTGTGCATTCAATTTGCTCTTCATTTCGGCCCGAACAATGGCGTTGGATCGGTCTTTCTCTCTCAAATGCTCCAAATTTCTGCAAGTGAGAAAGAACATTGGATTCGTTGAATGATGAAAGCGGCCGAAGGTAAGAGACTATTGCGACGTTGACAGTCTCGAATCGATTTGTGAATTTCAAAGCAGAAAAATATGCTAGCGCTCTCGTTTTGTTGAAAATTCATCGAAGTTTCGGCTATTTTGCCTTTCTTTGTTGATTAGCGAACTGCTGCGTTCATAAACAAACGATTTTTTTTCAAACGAATTTCATTTTGGCCATAAATTTTGATGAGAATGTTGACATTCGCGAGCGCACAAAAAACCACTTGTTGATATTCGCTTCGAAACCAAACAAATCGTTCTCAGTTGTTTTCGCTTGAATTTCACGGTTGTCGATTAGCTCAGCCTGGAGAAATGCAAGCAACAAAACTCAAATGGACCCAAATTGTTAACTACGCATCGGCCGATTATGTGAAGTGCGATCTCAGTCGATCGCTCAAGCGGTTTTGTGACGGAATAAAAATCATAAATTTATTGCTTTTGAACAAGTGCTCCGCGTCCGTTGTCGCCTTCACGGAACGAGTTAGAAAATAAACAAATGAATAATCGAGAATGATACAAAGCATGTACGGCGAAATCACGATCTCAGCGTTCAAATCGCGCACACACAAGCACTCTGGGTCTGAAGCGATAATTCGTTCCGCATCATCACATCAATTCGTTTTGGACCATTGATGAGATCAGTTCAGCGCAGTGAGACAACATTCCAGGCCATCATTCTAAAGAGCACAGAAGAACATCCCCAGCCATGCCAATCAACTACGTGATTTGCATCGATTTCGAGGCCACCTGCTGGAACAACCGAAGCGATCAACCTCAGGAAATCATCGGTAAGCTCAATAATGGTCCAATGTGCGGTTGTCACTTCAAAAAAATCTCCTCCAGAATTCGCTGGTGTATTCGTCGATCTGACCAATCGAAAAATCAATGGAGAATTCCGCAAATTCTTGCGTCCCGTCGAGAAGCCCGAGCTGAGCCAATACTGCAAGCGATTGACGGGCATCAAGCAACACGAAGTGGACAATGGCGTCCTTTTGGAGGAGGCATTGGAGAAATTCCACGCTTGGCTGGAATTGATCGAGGCCAGAGAAGATGTTACGTTCAATTTCGAATCTTCCAGCCGGAATGTCGCGCTGGTCTCGTGGTCCGATAGTGATTTTGGTCGTTACTTGAAGGAGGAATGCGAACGAAAGAATATTACCTGCAAGAAATATTTTCTGGAATGGGTCGACGCCCAAGAATTGTACAAGGTGCGTATGTCCTTCCACTCAGCCTCAACCGTTGGCTCTTGCTCTGACTTTGACCCAAACTGATGCTCCTTTCAGCGCTGGAAGCATTTGCGATATCGTCCTCGCTTCGCCGACGCATTGCGTGAGGTGAATATACCCATCGTGGGTGGGTCACACTCGGCAATTCACGATGCAAACAACCTGGCTGTTTTGCTGCTGAAAATGGTTCGGAATGGCATTCGAATCGGAATTACAAGTCGATGCTATGATTAGGACTGTCGCAGTTGCATCGCAGCAGATTCTAATTGGATTATTCTTAGTTAATATCCAATTGGCTGCGCTTTTTCAACGTTTCGCCGCAAATAAAAAACGTTGTTATCTGC
Source organism: Lestremia cinerea (assembly GCA_027564135.1). NCBI lineage: Eukaryota > Metazoa > Arthropoda > Insecta > Diptera > Cecidomyiidae > Lestremia > Lestremia cinerea. Next base: position 2,813 of record JANSTV010062953.1, on the reverse strand, counting down.
ATTTTTCCGTCGTCCATTTTATTATCTGACTTTATTCCAAGCGAATCAAACTATCAGCACAATTAATTTCGAACCTTCCTTTCGAATTTCATCTGTTCGAAGAAAAACGATTAGTACCCGATTTCCCTCAGCTTTGCATCGAAGCATCGAAAACTGTCGAGTGAGCGTTTAAGCATAATTCCTTTGAATTTTTTGCCGATGTGGTTACTGTAACTGGCTTCAGCATGCTCAGCTTCACTCGCCAACAGAAAACAGCGTCAAATGCTGACGCAGCCGAATCAAAAATATAAGCCACCCGCCATTGAGTCACAGTCCAAGTGAGAGAGCGAGTTAAAGCACGTGCTTTTGGATGTTTCAACACAGGACCTCCACCGAATTTACTAAAGCCTCAAAAGTGCCGAAAGGGAAAAACCGAACAAAAAACATGACAATCGATCACGCAATTTGCATCGATTTCGAGGTAACCTGTTGGAAAAACACGTACAACCAACCGCGAGAAATCATCGGTACGCCAATTCATAAGTTGACCATTTTGCAAATGAAACTTTCAAGAAAATTACTCTTCCAGAATTCGGTGCTGTCTTCGTCGATCTCAACAAGCGAGAAATCAAAGGAGAATTTCGAAAGTTCCTGCGGCCAGTCGAGAGACCCTTCCTGAGTTCATACTGCAAGAAACTAACGGGAATCACACAGCGTGATGTGGACAATGGCATTCTCCTGAAGGACGCCTTGAACGCCTTTCACGGCTGGTTGAAATCGATTGAAGCCCGAAAAGGTCTTGAACTGAAATTTCATTCCTCCAACCGGAATGTCGCGCTGGTCGCGTGGTCCAACAATGATTTTAATCGTTATTTGAAGGTTGAATGCGAGCGAAAGAGCATCCCTCGCAAGGAATATTTCCTGGAATGGGTCGACGCTCAAGAATTGTATAAGGTGCGCATTCATTTCCGCACCCTTGGCTTTCATTGGGATTAACCGTTATGTTTTTTTGTAGAATTGGAAGCATCTACGACTTACACCTGGATTCGTGGCCGCATTGAGTGAGGTTAACATTTCTGCCGTTGGTACATCACACTCGGCAATTTTCGATGCCAAGAATCTAGCGACGATGCTGTTGAAAATGGTTCGGAAAGGTGTTCAGATCAGAATCACAAGTCATTGCAATTGACTTGGATTGTCCAAAGCGCTGATGTTTGTTCCAGCCATTTCATTCCAATGAATGAATCTCATCCAAGAAAAACAAGGAAAAAATTCTGTTTGAAATATCCCCAGTCCCCCAACAACCTCATCTAAACAATTAAAATGTCATCAATTTGTTTTCATTAAATGGTTTTTGCTTTTCAATCATTTCGCATACAATTTTGCTTCTTGCAAAAAATATACCATGTGACTGGCAATATATACCTATTTGAATATGAAATTATACAAAGGAAAAGAATTTTGGATTTGATTCACTCTACTCGACCCGGTTGGGTTGGTGCATGCGTACGTGCGAATAAGACACGTTGGACACGAATCAAATGAATTCGTTCCTGAAGATTTGCGTTTCGATCAATCAATTTTCAAAGGCAGAGTCAGTAAATATCGTCATTGTGGTCAACCGCGACTGAGGGAAAACAGTCGATGCCTCCGATTCATCCGTTGAGCGTCACCGTTTGGTCTACCACCGGTGATGTAGCCGGCGATATGATGACATTGTTGGTACCGGATGATGCTGCCGCAGCCGTTATCGTATTGCAGAGCACCTCTTGATGGGCGTGATAGGCAATCTCCTTGATATTCTGATAGATATTCTTGCGAGTGTCGATGACCACATCTCGAACCATATTCGTGAAGAAAGACGTGTGTTTTGGCCGTTCAACGTATCTTTCGTAATGATCCAGCGAGTCTTGTAGTTTCAGTGTCAAATCGTAGTTCTTGCGAACAACTTCGAGCACCTGTTCTTCGGTCGGCGTTGATAATCCTTGGCTGACCAGCCAATCTTTGATTTTGTTTTGGAAATGTTTGACAATGGCCAGAATGTTGACCAAGGAGTTCATCAATTTCAGCACGTCCTCACGATATTCACAGTCGTTCATCGTTGAGTATCGCAGCACTGAAACGGGAAAATGGCGATAATCAAAAATGACAACATTCCACCGAACGTGAGTGGCTCCTCCACTAACTCACCCATCGCATGCAATTCACTAAACACCTTCTCCTCACGATTCAATTCATAGTAGAGTTCATCGTAGCTGTTGGTCGTCGCCAAGAACGTGTCCCCGTACGTGATGAACAAATTGAAAATGTTGATTATTTGAATGGCCAAATGGAAAATATTGCATTTTTTTATCAGATTCGGTTCCTGATTCACCAAAAACTTTAGCAGTGAAATCAATGCGGCCCACAGTGTCTTCCACGGGTACACCAGTCGTACACGGCAGCGTTTCTGATAGCAGAGTATGCGATGAATCACACCAATGCACAGCAGATACAATTCCATTGGAAATTTCTTCATCAAATGCGACACAATGAACTCAACCAGAAGATCCAAAAGGATAGCAGCCAATGGTTGAGACTTGGAAATGCGATCCTAGAAGTCAATCGATTCGAATCAATATCCTTCAATCATCATCTCGACCAAGACAACCTACCTGAGGTATTTTTCGATGACGCATCGGTGCTCGATGTAACAACACTTTGTACGTTAAATTGCTATCGTGCATCATTGAATTAGCGTATTGGTCCTCCGATGCAATGTTCAATATCAAAAAGCAAAGCTTCAAATTGGCGGCACTCGATTCGTTTTTGTTGTCTTGCATGACGATGGAGCT
>JANSTV010062942.1:0-11730 GCA_027564135.1 Lestremia cinerea | reverse complement strand
ATGCACTTGATTTTTGCAGGAATGCTGAGGACATTCGACGCGAGGAACAGGAAGCCGCCTTGCAGACCTCCCAATCGGAACATGTATTGACCACTTACAACGATTCCTACACGGCGACCGGCAAACTGCTCGCCGGCCACACAAACTACTGTTCAAACATCGACGAGCAAGTCAGCACGTGCTCGTGCACTTGCTTGGGTGGGGCTAGCTGCGCTAATCATGAGTCACTCGTCGATCCCGGCTATCAGGCGGCCGACATCGGCGATGCGATGAGCATGAAACGAGCCTCTGTGTGAATTCACGAGCACTTTAATCTCACTCATTTCCGTGACGTTTGTTGTAAATAATTGATGTTTATAATTCCTTGATGTGCTTTTTGAAGCGCAGACGGTGCGCTGGTGACGCGTTCATAGAACGGCACCGGTTTGTTTTCGTTTTGCGTAGCAATCAATCGTTCTAAGTTTCAAAGAAAATTTCGATTAAAAATGAATTTCCCGAGGGGAATTCGAGATTATCTTTGTGTTTTATTTCTGAAATGTGGAAAGGATCATTCCCAGGCCAACAACAGAACAGAACAGAACAGAACAGAACAGGCTCGGTCTCTGAGTGAAGTTGAGCATCCTCGAAATAAAAACAAAGTAATTTGTTTGAGTAATGATTTATTTCCGATTTCGAGTGAGTGAAATCCGTGGCCGTGGCCACTTTCGTCCGGAAAAATCCTCCGAACAGTCAGAAAATTGGCGACGCTATTTGGCGGATGCTGCCTGAATGACAAATTTGACGAAAGAACATTTCCATTTTGTACAAAAACTTACAAGCAAAAACGTGGGCGAGCAGCGGAATAGTTAGGGCAATCCGCCGCCGCCCATCAATAAAACAAATCGAAAATTAAATAAAACGAGTTAAAAACGAAAATTAACGACAAATGATAAAAATTACAGTTACAAAACACAATCACGACAGAATATTGGGCAGGAAGTCTAATCGCAACGGATCACATTGAATTGGCCGCGCAGAAAACAAAAGCGTGACCGTCGAGGAGGTATTTTAGGTTTAGTCCGTAGTTTTGGTCCTGTCATTCATCGAATCGGGAGTGAGGGCCTCATTGGCCGATCCAGCCACGTCCCGGTAGTTAAAGCGAAGATTCTTGTTGTGCGACAGCGGATAGACGTTTGGCTTCACAAATTGCCATTGGGATTCGGTGGATTTCTCCAATTGCACAAGACTGAGGTACGAAATCTTGCCTATCCACTTCATCATTTCGCGTTGGGTGCGCTTCGGGCGGCCCAACAACAAACGGGTGTTTGTTTCGAGATTTGATGCATGGCCCATCAAGATGACGTTTTTGTCTGAATTGAAAGAGGGAACGTGATGAGAGAGAGCTTGAAGATATTGAACTGGTGGAACCTACCAGTTGTGCGATCGACGTAGTCCGAGATCTTGTGATTGCGGTCGTAGAACTCTTCGACTGTCTCGCGGACGTGCTTCGTGCACAAATCGTTCACCGACACCAAAGGCTCGTAGCTCTCGTCAATGTTGAAACCGGCAGCGATCAATTCTTGCGTCGAAGCAAACTGCGGTAGGCCATCAGTGTGCCAGCCACACCATTCGTAGAGCGAAGGCTCGATGCGAATCTTCACCTGACTTTGCTTGCCCCAACCCTCGAGGATGCCATGCAGCGTCTGAACACAACGCCAGGCTGGCGAACTGTAGGCAAATTCGAGTGGGACTTGTTGGTCTTTGAGCATATCTCCAATGGACATGGCACCGAAATATCCAATTCTGGTCAATGGCGTGTCCTCCAACCAGTCGTCAATCTCCTGGCGCTGTGGCATTTTCTTTGGCATATTTAGGTCGAGTCGGTGATAAACGCCTTCCTTATCGATGCAGGACTGCACCCATTTATCGAAGGTGAAGTCCATTCGTTCACCGTGTCTGACAACGAAGAGCTTTCGGGCTGTCGTCGGGACGTCAATGACGTGCCCCAAAGAGGCATTCCACACAATCGCCCGTGCGATGTAATCTTGCAGGTTCTTCTGTGTCAGCACGCTCTGAGCTCGGTCTGGCACGGCAGTGGGTTTCTCGAGGTAATAGTCACCGGTTTTCTGTTTGCGATGGTAACTCGATGAGCGGCTGTCTGCCGGTTGGTCATTGATAAAGGGAGAGTTATCCGGGAATTCAGGTCGTTCCATTTCGTCCGATCGCCGCAATGGCACACTGCAGTGGAGGGTCCATGTGGCTGATTCTGGCACACGAGTCGTGAACGACAAAGGGAATTGACCATTCGTGCCAGTCGTATGCGAAAAGCCGTCCAGCCACCCGTCTGCTGTCTGCTTGACATGCTCGTCAATGGCACAAACCAAATCGTTAACATGCAGTTCTAGTTCGTCCCCTTCACGTGCACGGAAATGCTGTTTGGCACGAAACACCTGCAAAAAACACTTTTGAATGAAGAAAGAGAAAGAAAATCAACGACGACTCACTTGTCTGCCTTGGACTCGTGGATCACGGGAATACAAGCGCAATTCCCAGGCTCGCGCGTCATTCAGATCAGCAACCAATTGGCTGATCAAGCCCTTGAGGGTATCGTGGTGTTGAGCTTCGAATTTGTAGGCCAGCGTCAAGTGCAAGGAGCGGACATGAGGCTCCAAGGAAATTGCTGCAAAAAATCAGAATTCGATTAGAGATTTCAAGCGAATCGACATCCCAGTTGGGACATGAACGTCGATAGTCTCGACCAAAAACCAAAACCGAACGAAACAAAGACTGCACAAACAGTAAAGTGCCAACGCATTCCAACGAAACCAAAACACACGAAAAGAAAATCGAAATTTAGGAGGTCTTACATCGGCTGCTGCGCGGAATGCACCGCTGATTGGATGTGACGCCTCCGCACCATGGAAAACAAGCAACCAAGGCGTCCAGTTGCTCATACGTATCACTGATTACTGTTCGAATAAATGGACAACGATAACAACAAAATCATTAGCTCTCATTATCGTCTCGAACGAAAACCAAAACGTCAAGAAACAAAACCGAGTTGGCCTAGCGGCGCTCGCCAAACTTTAAACGAAAGGGGCCACTTTCACATCAACTTACTTGACGGCGAAACCTCTTTAACGTACTGCAGAGCGATGCTTCGCAGATAGTTGGCATCGTTCTCTTTGACAAAAAGCCCCATGAAATTGCTGTTGGTGAACAATTCGATTTCCAACGGACGGTCCAGAGAACCGTTTCCATCGTCGATAATGTGCTTCAACGTTGCCGCCAATTCGGGCTCGCACTCGTCGGGTGCCTGCGAAGGGTCATTTCCAAAATTCATCAAAATTGGCTCGAAAGGCTGAATGTTTTACGAGCAAACGCTCGAGCCTCTTGGGCGGAAAATTGGCCAAGAGTTCGAATCAGTAAGGGCAAACACCTTGAACTTACTTTGAAAAACGAAACCAATGTGATGTGCGGCAAGCAATTGTGGGCCCCGTTCCATCCGCACCGCTCTTTTGAAACGGACCAAAACTCCTGCAAGCGTCGCAAAAACGCTCCGGTCGGACACAAGTACAGAACGTATTCACGCGGTTCGGCTTCGTCCAAAAGGGGATCGTTGATGTGCGACAGTATCCAATCGGCAGCCAAATGTACATCTTGATTGCCGGTGGCGGCCATTGATTTTTCACTGCAAAAATTGTAGACGAATTAATTAATCTCTTTCGCAAAGGAATGTGCTCCGAAAGTGGCCTTTCGCAGCCACGATTCTCCACGTGGAAACAAGAAATTCCGGAGAAAATGCTTCACGAGGAAACAAATCGAAGAGTTGGAAAATACAACTTACGCCCTATGCTTGGTAAAGCCCATTTGGACGAGCGTTTGCAATGGTGTCAGCGATTGCTTTGACACACGCGAGGGCGTTGGATTCTTTCGCGGCGGCAATGACTCCATTTTAATTATTTATTTATTTTGGGAAAAAAGCTTGCTCAAACACCGATTTTTCGACTGATTCAATTTCTACCCCACAAATGGTGTTGCGCTAGTTCTGCAAGCAACGATGACTGACTGTCTGCGATACACGTGGAATTAGTTGACCGCATTGCCGCCAGTGTCGCACAGGATCAACATTGAATTCGAATGCGTTTAATGATTCCGGTTCGATGGGAGCGTTTTAGGGTTATTCCTTTGAATTTCATCTGTTGGTAGAACATTTTGAGCAAGTGATGAACTACTTCTTTGATTCGGCACAGTTTAGTAACGCGAGGTCGGAAAGACTCTTCTGAATGAGTCGTCAATATTTGGTCGCTTCGTAGAATAGCTGAAAGGACTTTAACTTTAATCGGCGTCAGAATGCACACACTCAATGACTCGGGCTAAGGGATGGGGGACCTGGGACGCACAGGCCATTCCGAATCGATACGTTTTCCTGCATTCGGCATTCAATCGGACGATGTCGGGACTGAATCGAACCGATCGAACAATTCCGCCTTTGTCCACAGGATTCCTACTGTTACCGTTAATAAACAATCCAGGAATTGTAAGAGCCGTCGATCATTATTATTCTCGTCCTGTGCGACACTGGCGGCAATGGGACCAACTGAGTCGATTTGGTAGATTGACGAGTGGAGATTCCCGTCTGCGGGCGCCCAGTGAGTAGTTCGCTTTATTCTGCTTCGTTTCTTCCCCCGAAAGTGGGTGGCGTGGAGAGCGTTTCGGCGATGTCTCGCTTCGTTTGAGCAAACAAACCCATTCAATGTTCTACAAAACCAAACGTTCGCAATTGAATTAGCTCGCGTTGACCACATCGCCGTTATGTCCTCGTCGTTCGTCGGCCAAAGTGAATGATAATGTGCGGTCTCGTTCACCGAGTTCATAATGCGTGCGGTTATTCGTATTTTTGGCGATTCGGCAAAATATATACTCGTTTGTTTTGGGTGTGCTTTGCTGACGGTGTGGCCGCTGGAAACAATCGCATCGAACTTCGGACATGCTTGGCTGGATATACGCGATTCGTGCAACATCATTTGGATTGCGTTAGGCGCTTGATTGCACTCACCTTGGTGAGGAGAGTCCGACTTGAAGGATGGAGCTTGTCTTGTGTTCGCCTGCTGTTGCGTGGATAATCGCCACCCAGAACTACTCTCCGGAATGTCGTTGCTCATTTCGCTGGAAAAAGAATACTTTTTTGAAGGAAGCACGAGATAATCGTTTAAGGCGCTCCATTCATTCTGCCTGCGGCGCATCACATCAAGTGTGCAGCTTCGCGTCTCATTTAACGATTCGGCGTCAGAAAAATTAATTAATTTTCAATTAAATTTTTCTCGCGCAACAAAAGGACCTTTTTCCGAGAGCCGCAAAATGAATGGATCTCGAAGTTCACCATACGGAAAAATTGCAATACAGAAAAAATCTATTTCGAAACTGCAACAAAAGCGTTCAGCGAGCGAGTTAAAAGCGCATTTGGACACTTTTGAAAAGCAACCATTTGGTTAATGAAGCGAACTCCCTCCGTCGAGGTGATTATCCTATCGGCTGTTGATGCTGGCAAGAAGCGCGCAATGAGGGTATGTGTGTGTGTGCTTTCATAATCCATCTTCGTCTCGCGTGAAACGTTAATTAAAAACAAACTACGGGCTCATTCAAAACTCATTTGGATTTTTCGCAAATTATTTATCTTTCTTTCATCGTTTTTTCGCCATTTTCCACTTTGATGATGATTCGCATCGTGAGAAACGCTGAACAGAACGATACAATGCCGTGCCACTGGATGACTTACGGCAGACACATTGCGTGATGACAAAGCCCATGTTGTGATCTCGTACCATGAAGCTTTCAATGAGATCCAATCCTATTAGAAGCGATGATGCCGTTGGTTTTTCAACACTTTTGATGTACATTTTTCTGCTTCGAAGTTCCTTCCTCGTCAGATAAGACCTTTTGTTCCGAGAATGGAGGGAGTTTGCTGTGGTTTGAGCTATCAAAAGAAATCATGAAATTCACCACGAAATTCCCCTTCGAACGCTTTGCTCCTTCCACTTTCACCACGTACCGCTCTGACTTCCCCGTTTGTTGAAAAGCTTTCCTCGATTCTGAAGGCGAAGGCACAATCACTTGCGGAGGTATTCTCTTGTGCAGTTCATCAGTTGATTGACTCAATGGCATCCTCTTGCAGAAGGCTTTTAGTGCACGCAACGAGGCTGAATGCACTTCAGCTCATTATTTCATTGAAATCGCTCGAAGCTTCGTTGACGCACCAATTAGCATGGCAAACAACAGGCACATACCAATAACGACTCCTTCTCACCTCCCCCACAATCTCTCTTCGGTTTTCTCTCTTCTCTCTTCTTCTCAACGCATCCGTTCGGAAGAAATATATTTGTTTATTTCGTGATGATAATCGATTCGATATTTTCAATCATCTTCGATGCGCTCCAACAAATTCGATAATCATTTCGTTTGCGAGCACGGTCAACCAAGCAAAATTCATAATCATTTCTGCTTGGCTGGAACGAAATCAGCCGTGATGATTGGACATCTTTCTCGTTTTGGTGATTAGTCGACGATTTGACAGGGGCTTTGGCAGGACGATCGAAACCAATCTCTTTTCGCAGCGAGGGTGCGGTCAAGTGAAATGAGGGGGGTTCTTGACAGCTTGCGAAATAAGCAGGAATGAGCACGAATGTTGCACGAATTGGATGCTGCGCCAGTCAGAGTGACACCATGGGAAACCATGATGTCCGATTGCATCACACCTCAAACGCTGTTAATGTGCTATGCATCATAGAGCCAACCTCACCACTCTCCTAAAATTACAGCTATTCGGTGCTTATGTGGATTCACCGCCGAAACCACCATCAACTCCAGCAGGCATCATCCGCAGCATTCATACGGAATACCTCGCTCGATTCATCCTCAGTGTGTCCACCTCCCCCTCTCCACTCGCTCATCCCCCATCCTACCCATTTTTCCATCACAACATTTTTCCATTCAAAAATGACATTTTTTCGTGTGATTGCAACCCCCCTCTCTCTTCCTCCTCTCTCCTCCCACTTCCAAAATAAACGCAACGCGTCGTCAAATTCAATTCGGCCCACGGGCGACCAGGCAGCGCCAATTGCGGCTGCAATAAAAAAAAATATGTGCGAACGATGGAATGAACGACAGCAAATCCGGCGAGGTCAAATTGAATCATGTCGAAATGTAAGCGATTTGCGAATATTTACGAACGCCACCAAGCCGATCACAAAATATCGGGGCTGTGATGGCAACGGCATCGCGACGACGAACACCTTTTTTGGTAAATAACTGCCGTTTTGGTGGGTTAAATGCGAAGGCGAACATTCGATTCCGTATTTTTCGGTCATTGTGCGGAACGCTCCTTGCCGTCGATGCTGGTTTTGCGCGCTGTGCACACAGCTAAACCGCTGTGTGTGCAAACGTTGTGTTTGTTCCGGATTGATTTTTGACACCTTTGGCTCAAACGTTTGCTTGTGAGGGCCCGACATCAGCAGTTGTCTAATCTTTGTTGCCGCTTCGTGAATTCCAAACCGGAAATTAATTCGCAACGAGGCAAATTTCGACCTTGCATTCGTCTCGTTGTGGAGCGATGGATCGTTTCGATTTGGTGAAAAGTCAATTGATGGTTTCGGAATTGAATGAACGGGAAATGAGCCGTTTTGTGAGACGCTGTGGCAATCGACACCCCATGCCGTCGCCATTGTTAATTTTCACCATTCAATGTCGATGACATAAAGCGCACTGGGCACAGCAAATGAACCAAATTTTATGTCGATTTTAATGGACCAACTGGAATGTTGGTCGGAAAGCACATGCCATCCATTTGGCCCGTGACCATTACGCGGTTTTATGGCATTTTTTCTTGAATTTTTTGCTGGGAGAAATCATAAATTCGTCGAGATGATTGGATTGCTCAGCGATGTGGTTGAGTGGCGGCATTTCGGAATTGCTTGATTGGAAAAACGAGCTCCGCTGGCAACATTTCCATCATCATCCACGTTCGATGAAATCGTCATTCGAAACTCGCAATTTCGTCAGAATTCGAGTTGATTCGCCGATCGATGAAATTGGGTTGCTCTGAATTCGAAAATCATGAATAGCAATGATGAAAGGCCTGCAGTTCAAAGGTTGCAATGCGGAGGGGTTGGGGGAGCACCCGGGGTGGATCACAATGGCCAATGGAAATAATTATTCAATTTTACATGGATTCGATGGGACCGAAAAATGAAAAACGAATTTAATGTTGATTTTCGCCGATCCAATTAAAAATTACAAAATAATTGAATTGATTGCATATCGTGCGGGCGGGGCGGTACAACCGGGGCGGTGCGACGAATAAAAGATTCAATTCAAATATTTGCAAATTGAAAACTGGAACAAACATTAACAATAATCATTCGATTTGCATCAATTTATGGATGGCATCGGCTGGACGTGGACTGTGGTACCGGTTGCAGGTTATTAGCGGCATTTGCGAGTCGGTCGTGTTGCCAGTTCGGCTCCTTGGTCTCATTTGCAAAACGCCGGCGGGTGAACGGTGTTTTTAAAACGAATGAAAATCGTATCGAAATGGATTCTCTTTGTTCGAATCATTTACATGACGAACTGGAACTTGAGCCCCGAAACGACGTTTAACGTTGCCATTACATAATTTTGAACAATTGCATTTTTTTGTTTTTGTTTCGAAATGAAAACAGAACTCTGGCTCTCTCGTTGTAAATAGCTTGCAGGAGGATTCACTGAAAGGAAATATTTCAAGCAATGGCTGTTTTCCGTTGCGAAGTCCCGGATGCTCCTGTCAAAACAACATCGATGCAATGTTTTGACGTCGTTTCAGGCCAAGCAAAGCGAATAATCCTTGAACTAACCCACCGAATCGTATTTCGATTTCCGGCCAAGTTTATTCACGAAAAATTAAGCTCACTCGTCTCGTTGAGCTCCGAATGCAGAGAAGACTTGAATCGTAAAGTCGAGTTTGCAGTAACATTTTGAATGAATGCCAAAGGCACCGTCGGTAATCACTGCGAGTTTCGATGCGTTTCGACCGAGATACTATTTCATTCGAAACAGAATTTCGATTCGAATGAGACCGAATCGAAAGCAAAGCCATTGCGTTGGACGAACTGAAAGCCCGTCGAAGTCGACTCAAATTTCAATTCATCATGCATTCGTTCATTTACCGTTTTTGATTGCATCTGTGCCTCGCACACATTCGCCAAAATCAAAATTGCAAATTGAATGTCGCGTGTGGTTTCAAATTGATTCATTTTGGGTCGGTGTCGCGGTCGCAGTCGCGCTCGTCTGCAATGTTGTTTAGTTCTAATTGGAATTTTGACGAATGGAGAAATTATTGGATTAGTTTTGGTTATGCTCGCTGAATTCGCTGCGAGTGCTTAGTCGCGGCGTTTGTCATGTCATTTCAGCTCGAGCCAGAGGTTGGGTGGGACTGAGCAGAATTTAGAACGAAGGTTAGAATTTCTAGCGAATGAATGTGTTTTTGTTCATGCTTCTGCTTTGGCTTTTATTAATTTCGCTTCAATGAAACTCATTTCGGCAGTACGACTAATTAACGGTGGACCTGAATACAGCCAAAACGGACATAGCCGCTCTAACAATCTGAAAACAAATTCGGGATTCAGTGAATCATTCACATCCAATGCGAAACCACTACCTTTGAGAACGTCTCCATTCGACAGCTCATTGACGCCAGACCAAAGGCACTCAATTCGCTGGTCTGCTGAGCAGTCCGCATCACCATCACCATCTGACGTCTCAATTGAGGCGAATGTTTGTACCAACCGGTCTCCCTGTAAACCGAATCCGAGATCCCTTCCAAATGAGCGCTAACCATCTCGCCGAAGAAACAATAGACAAAGAGTTCCGAAATGAAAGCGGAAATCACCACAATATTCTGAGCCAGCATGAATGACCCCGTTTCCGTGTTCTGAAAACCACAAGAAAATGTTACACAAATTCCCTCACCCGACCGCCACTCGACCCACCAACAGCATCTGAAATAACGCTGTGCACAGTCCCGCAACACAGCCCGCTACCAATCCGAAAATAATCGCACTCGCAACTCTCGAAAAAGTCCGGAAAATCCTGTTAAATTTGATTTCGGTTCAAAAAATTCACAGCCGAATCGAAATCAAACTCACCCAAGAATTTCTTGGTGGAAACGAACAGCTTCGACGAAGTTTACGCTCGACAATGGTTGATCCTGCGGTGATGCAATTCTGTGAAGGAATTGTAGGTTAGTCGAGGAATGGTGTGGCTGTCGGGTGGCACTCACTGACTCCCAATGCCCGTCAACATCGTCCTCAAGTCTTCCAAGCAGGCGGCAATAAACAAGCAAATGCAGCAGAATATCGGATCGACTGTGGACAAGATCATCCAAGCGGAGGTGACCGCGGAGACGCCCAACGTGTATCCAATTTGGTATCCAGGCGATGCTACAACGTCCAAAAAGGGTAATCGCACTTTGTACGGGAGAATCCAAGATTGCGACGAGTAACTCCGTCGGAAGAAGTCAATGATGGCGATGCCAAAAGGGGCCAACACCGAAATCGAGAAGATCAACCCGTAGAAGATGGTCGATGCTTTGGTCAGCAAATGACAAACATTCGCTCGTCGCTGGTAAATCCTGGCCGAGACGATATTCGATCCTTTCGTGAGAAAGAAATTGGATTACCTGATGCCGGTGGCATTGCAAGCGGCACTCACGTCGGTTGACGATGTCTTGGAGCTCGTCAATGAGCCGAATCACCTCGGGCATGTGCGACCAGAGAACGTAGAATTTGGTGGCGATCTGGAACACTCCCGCCAGCACATAATACACATCTGTTGTGTCCACCAAATCCGACAGATTGGCAATCACGTAGTTCAGCATGGGGATGACAATGGCACAATGGGCTACCAGCCAAGCTCGTGGCAGCCACTGGTAAAATGAGCTGGCGACCGGAGTGGTCGATAAACCAGCCATCTTCAGTAGAGTTTTGTTCAAGCGAAATATCTCAACCATTTTCGACCGTGGAGCGCTGCCGAGAGACGTCCGATACCCCCAACGACTCAATTGGCTTTCCAAGCAACTCTTCAGGAGACCGTCCTAGTCACCTTTTGGCCTAGCCCAGCCAATTTCAAAGTAATGATAGGAAAATTGCTGAATTGCCACCTTCCACCCATTTGCCTTTTTAAACGCAATTTCAAATCGTCTCGACTCTTGTCGGGCTCTAAAAATTAAGCGAACAATTAAGAGTCAATTTGGATCATCAAAATCAAATTAATGACTCTTTCGCCTACAGCGCGTCGTTACAAGCGCCGAGACACCGTCGACAGCTGCACAACTGCCGTTCGTTCTCACGTTATTATTTTCGAGAAGTCGATCGAATTTTCTTCTTTTCTTTATTAATTCCCCTCGATATTGTCCCGGAGAATCTTTGAAAGTTTCATCTCAAAGACTCGAAGCGTCTGTTCGATGCGACAGGGCCAATTGGAAAGTCGTTTAAAAGGAAAATTCAAACGGAAATGTGTTTGGGAAGGACTATACCGCATTCATTTGACATATGTCCTGCCGCAAGGTCATCTTCCTTCAGCGAAAATGCCGATACCATTCACTCTCGGGCTCGGCAACGTGCCCCTTCCCGTTCCCATCGATTTGATTGATATTTCATTTATTCATATTTATTCAGTTGAAAATTGTTTAGAAAATGGCCTCGGGGATTTTCATCTTCG
>JANSTV010062941.1:0-24006 GCA_027564135.1 Lestremia cinerea | reverse complement strand
TCATCTTTTTCGCATATCAAATACTCTACATAAAACAATTACAAATCGAGATCGATCAAGTGCGACATGGTAAATCGTATCAGTCGTCGGAATTATCATCATCGCATTCGCCAGCAGTGCCTGCAGTTACTCAAAAAACGCACGACAAACGATTACTCCGGTAAGTGTTGGATATTGATGGTTGGGGCGGGCGAGAGAGACAGATAATCTAATTGAGGAACAATATGTGCTTGGCCTTGCAGAGGGATCCGGTTCAAAGACTACGACCTGTACAATCCACTTGTACGCAAACAATTCATGTGTATTGCTTCGGGCAAAGCAATCCCAATCGAAAGACTGAACGACGACTATTGCGACTGTGTTGACGATGGCAGTGATGAGCCACAGACGAATGCCTGTGCGAACGGTGTATTTTACTGTTCCTTCCAAACGAGGTGAATACCAGCGGCTGGGTGGACCATCGAATGCCCACTCAAACGTTTGAATCTTGCAGGCACATCACCGGCAGAGGACGGGATGTCTCCATTCCGAGCAGTAGAGTTAACGATAGAATATGTGATTGCTGTGATGGCTCCGACGAATGGCTTGCCGGCAAAGATGGACGTAAGTAGCCCGATCGTCGTGCGTCACCGGTGCATTCAACTCACCCTCGATCGTTTCGTTGCAGGTCCCTTAGTCAATTGTACAAACACTTGCTCGTGATTTGCTGTTTTTGTACAAATCTCAATAGGCTATTTTATTTATTTGTTAAAAAAATAAGCGACGCACTGATAAGACGCTAGCGAAGCGTCGGCGAGAGAAAAACAAACAACAACATTCGACTACACATGAACGATGAGACTTGTGAGTGAATGCGGGTAATATTTTGAACAAATTATGTTTCGATTTTATTGATTTAATTAATATTTTATAATAAACCAGTCAAAGTTTGTCTGATAAGAGATGACATGTATTTCAATTCAAAGTCGGGATATTTCCTTTGTTTTAATTTCTTGGACCATCTTCGTCTTTCTCGTCGTTTTGCGCAGACATTTCTCACACGACAAGTTTGTTCGAATTCAGTGAGATTGCGCAGAGAGCTTTGAAGCAATCACGTATAACATTTGCATCCGAGCCACTTCAGTGTTCAATCGGAGCAACGTATCGTTTTGCTCTTGGATTCGATGTTGGTATTCCTCCAAATGACTGTCAAATTTCTGCTTCTCGTGAGTGTACTCCTCTCGCAAGTTGTCATTCTCCGTTTTCAGCTTTTTCAATTCGACTTCAGCTGGGCTTTCAGAGCTGGATGAATGTTGCGAAAACAAACCTGTGCAGAAGATCATTCTATTTGTTTGGTGTTTGACGAGAGCACGACACACCGGACAGGCCGTCGATCTGCGTAATAACAAATGTTTCGATGAAAATAATGACAGAAACTTCACTTGGGCATCAGCTAACCTAAGAAGCCAATTTGTCAAGCATTGCTCGTGGAACAAATGACCACATTCGGTGGCGAGAAGTTCACTTGAAACCGAATTAATGAATGAATTTGAGCAAATTTCACACGTTAAGCTCATTTTTACAATTTGCCGAGAAATTAAGTACCAAAAGAAAAAAGTGTTGTGACGTGACAGAGGCAAGACGGACGAATGATTGGGCGGCGGTAAACGAATCGCTCGCTATGATGGAAATATACGCACTAGAATGGATGAACAATGAAAATGAATAACGGTAAATGGGGGCGAGTATTGCCAGCTTGGTGGACGCTTTAGCTCTAACCGGTCATTAGTCACAAGTCCGAAGTCTTGACATTCAAAACACGCTTTTGTTATTCCTGGATTGCCAAGGTCTTTATTTGCGGAGTGATGGGAAATTGGACTGTATCTGGACAATTGTATTCAACAATAAATCGAGGTTTTGGCGAATGATGAATGCAATGAGCGGACGCCGACACAATGAAATCCATTTCAATTGCTCTTCTTGGTCAGCCTTTTCACTTTTGAGGCTGTCGCACTGTTCCTTCAAGACGCTGACGTCGATTTCAGCCACATTTTCAACGTGTGGCAAGTTTTCCAAGAGGTTCCGAGGGATGAAAATCGACCTGATCGAGGACACCGTAGCATCAGCTTGACAAACCGGACAAGTTGCGAACCTGCGTTAGAGAGGTGACAAAGTAATGGAAGGCGACAAGAGAATTATCTGACCAACAACTAACCTATGAAGCCAACTCGTCAGACATTCTTCATGAAACAAATGCCCACAATGGTTGATGATCACTTGACTTGAGCTGGACGAGGCCAATGGCACCAAACACATTGCACAGCTTAAACTCATTTTTGTTTTCGACGAGACTGAGGACTTGTGAGATTAGTCGCCTGGCATGTGCTGACCATCCTGAATTGCGGTAAGCGGCTGCAAGTGTTGCCAGCGTGGTGGATATTTTTTCGGGTAATTTTCGAGAAAATGGCTTCTTTGAAGTGAGAACGGCCCATCAGGAAGGGAGCCCGCATTGGAACGTTTCGCCTCCAGACGATCCGCTACAATTTCGGAATGAATACCCGATTCGAACGCTTCGTGTTATTCTTAAAAGTCATTTATTTCTTCTTCATTTTTTTTTTTTTTTTTAAATAAACTTTATCAATTTTCATAAATAAGCAATATAATGCAGATTTTTCCATGAATTTAATTACAGAAGAACACAAAAATGTGTGCGCGAAAACGTAGATCGAAAATTAATAAAAAAAAAAAAAATGCCCGATGACAGTGCGTGCGTCGGCAAAGAAAAACAAAATCGTAAAAACAAGACATTTTTTTTTCGCAAAGGAATCTCTCGATTATTTTCAAACTGAAATTATCTTATTATTGAAATTTCTTATCGAATAAATTGGTGTAACAAACAGTGCCGGATGCAATCTCATCCCCGTTCTCACACTGACTCATCGTTCTCTAGCAAGCTTCACGACCGTAAGTACCTTCAAACTAAGTTCGACTCGAATAAAAAAAATGATTGGAGAAATTGTCGGTGAATCCGATGCTTTTCGCCGAAAAGAAAATAAATATATTATTCTCGTTGATTGACATCAGCCAATCAAAAACATTCTCAAAAAAAAAAAAACGAAATAATTAGACTTGAAATTGAAACTTCCTTTCAACTCAATTGGTATTCGGCTATTCGGCTAATCGACTACGCGGCAAAGAAAAGGAAAACTTTCTACAATTCTTAAGATAAAAAAGAAAATGTGAAATGGAAACGAGAAAGAAAAACAAACAAAAGAAAATTGAACGAATGGATTGTTATGTGTGGTTTGTGTTTGTCTCAAGTCCTTCGGATGTGCTTGGAAAGCGGTTAATAGTAGCCACTGCTTCCGTAGCCCCATTGGCCATATCCGCTGTATCCGGAGCCGTACTGTTGTTGCCATTGATTGTAATTGTAGTTGTCACCGTACGCCTGTGATCCATATTGACTATTACCGTAGTACGCTGAATTGCTGCCAGAACCATAATAGGAACTGTTGCTCCCACTGTAAGCGGTGGCGTTCGATTGAACTTGTGTATTGTCTTTTGTTGATTTCTTGGGCGGTGACGCCTCGCTAAAATTGAAGAAGAGAAAAAAAATTGTCAAATTTGCTGCATTTCGGTGTTGAGTGGTGAAAGGAAACTGGATGATTCATAGCACATGGCATTCCAACCAAGCAATCAGCCGAGTATATTCGAGCGATGATCGAATCCTTCAATGATTCCGTTATCAAACGGCGAAAACCAGTCAATGAACTGAATGTGCATTGAAACGCTTCAAACTATCGATTGAGTCCCATAAATGGCCCCAATTTCTGCGCAAATTGAAAGAAATCGCTCAATTGGCAGGTGCTGTTTGAATCGCTGATAAAAACCGATTCGCCTCGAAGAGACGCAATCTCATAAAAATAGATGTTACTCTGCCAGCGAGCTGAGCAGAAAATCGATCGGACAATTGATTGCGAAATGGCAATCGGGACAAAGAGATTGACCGAAAGCGAGAGAATGCCATATCGGTTCGTGAAGTATTCGCTGGCGAGTTTGCCGCAATTTTCGCAATAAGTCGTAAGTCAGTACGACCGGATATCGAGATAAGGCTCATTTATCAAAGTGGCTCGCTGAGAATGTACTTATATTGGGCGACCATTTATGGCTTGCCATTTATTTATCTGAAGTCAATCAGACAGTGCGCAATTGGAGAGCGTTTTAAGAGGAGCAAAACCGACAGACATTCAAACAACAACAACAAAAATGATTAAATCAATTCTGTGCGTGATGATCTTTGCATTGGTCGCGGTCAGTGCGTTGCCAGTGAATCAGGACGAGGTTGATGTTTTTGATGAGGCATCAGTCGGCATTCCATTGGAAATACCACAGGAATATCAAATGAACGACGGCGAGCAAATTGTTGTCGACATCCAATCAACGGATGAGAAACACAACCATGTGAGTTTTCAAGTGGTTTCGATTCGATTAAACGGCTATCATCCAACACGTTTAACGATGTCTCTTGTCATTTTCAGAAAAATGTCATTGATGCGCCCATCATTTGCCCGAATGGACAGAAGCCCGATTCAAATGGAAAGTGCCGAGAAGTTTGGTAGATCTTTGGTAGACTCGACGAGATTCCCGTTTGAAGCAAACAACAACCCTCAAAACAACAAAATCGCAACGCGCCAAAAGCTGATGGATGATTAATGGCATTGGCACTCGAACGGCATTGCGCCATCCAATGTCCGTTATCAATTTCAAAATTCAAAGTAGAAATCAATCAAAAGTAAACAATCCCGATTAAAGCGTGACAATCGACGGTCATAAATAATCCATGCAGAAATGACACACGCCACGACGAAACACAAGACAATTCCGGGGACTTTGATCGCTGCGCCCACGATTTTTCGTCGAAAACAATGCCGGCCATTTCGCCGGCTGGAAGTTAATCGCAGTTTTCAGACTTCTTCTTCTTCTTCTTCGAATGCAAGTGCCATAAAAATTCCATGAAATTCTGATAATAAATTGTGTAAAACGCATGACACGCACCTGCTTGTTTTCTTTTTGGCTTCGTTCGCCCCCGCCAGAGCATCTTTCAGCAAACGTTGAGCGTCCTGCAGGGTCTTGGCTGACGATCCGAAATCCTCTAGGAATTCCACCTTGCGCTGCGTGAATAATACTTTTTGATCGGGCTCGAGACTCTCTCGGTCCATGAATTGATCCATGATTTCGACCACTTCGGCTTCATTCACGGTCGGCCGTTGCAGCGCCAGATCGATCATTTGCAGTGCAACGCGTGTATTGCTCGAATCACGTTCCAACGCTTGCCTCAGCACGGTCAAACCGGCATCCAAATCACCTTTAATTTTGTGACAAAATCGTGCATATTTTATCGCTAAGCTCCCGCTAATTGTCTTGTTCTTGGCCGTCGTGATGTAATGCTCATACAATTGAACACTTTTATCGAAGTCGCCTCGACGACGTTCCAAGTTGATGCGTCGATACGCGACTTGCAATAGATTCGGGCAGGTCTTATCTAAATTCGTTAAGATTTCGGCAGCCTTATTTGTGTTGCCTTGCAGCTCTTCGAATGCCGACCACATCAAATGTAAGCTGGGCTTGTCGGGATGGTGAACCGCACAGGCTCGTTCGTAAGCGTCGCGGGTCTTCTGAATGATTTCCTCGTCACTTTCCTGCGACTCCAAATATCGAATCAATTTCAACCAGAATTCATCGTACAGTGCGCATGCGATTAGGCATCGTTCGAACAGCACCAATATTCGTCGGCGATCGCCTTGTTCGATTTCAAAGTCTAAATACTCCTTCCAGTTCTTCAGTTGACACCGTTCCAACGGTTTCACGTGGAAATATGGCCGTTTGATGCCCTCCTCGAAGGTCCATCGCGCTGTCACCGCTGCCACTGTTGTTTTATGCACTTTTCGTCGTATCGTCAAGATCTTGTCTTTTATGGATTGGGCCTCGGTGTCATCGCGCACATGACTATCTGATTCTTCCTCGCCGGGCGCTAAGCCCAAATCAACCGTTTCGGGTTTGCTCTCCGATTCACGTACGTCGCTACGCAATTTCTTAAATTCGTCTGCAGTGACCAACAACTGAACGGCTCCATTGTTGACGATCTCTTGAAAACTGGAAGAAAAGAAATTGAGTCAAGCGTCGCAGCGAAGAAACCGAATGCAAGCAACTGACCTGTCAAAGTGTCCATTGTATCCTTGGGTGGGCGTCGCCAATAGTCGATCATAGATATTCACAATGTTTTGAGACCGTTTGCCCTCCGTCTCCCATCGAATGTACGCTTCCCACAATTTATCTGAGCGAAATTCCAATCCGCATGCTGTCAATGCCCGCTCGAATTGTGTACGAATCAGATCTTCATTGTCGGCATGGTTCGTTCTCGCATGCGTCAAATAATGAATCCATAGGTCAACAGACAGGGGAATCGCTTTGAGGCCACGTTCGAAGACCTTTGTTGCGGAAATAAAATTGAGAGAAGAAAACATTTCCTCTATTAAAATGACATTGACTTGGTTCTATCTAAGTGATGGTGTGTACGATCGATAATTCTTCGAAGATCATAGATTCGATGACGACTTTTGTTCGAGCCAATTGTGGGCAACCAGCTCACGACAAGAATCGTCATCGAGTCCACGACGACGTGAATTCTAAGCCTAAACACAATTGATGACTTAACCATTAAGTAAATTCCATTTTGTTCAAATGCATTTAATAGCTTATTGTATTTCACTGAATACTTACTGCTTCGACGGAAATTATCGATATTAAAAAAAAAAAACGAAAAAAAATATTTCGCGATAAAAATTCACCGAAATGCCATTCAAAAAATGTCGAACGTAAAATTTCATACGCGATTTTCTTAGAACCGAATGCGAAAAAAACAGAGTCCGATCACAGAAGCGGAATCCGCTAGAGCAGACTTGAATTCGTTTATTCGAAGTTGAGGGATTGAGATTGGACATGAAATGGAAATATCAACTGGAAATTTTGAATAGAAGTTTGCCAGACAGATGACGATGACCAGAAGTCCAATTCCAACGATGAGTACTCCCCCTGCTTGACACCCGCCCCCCCGTTCCAATCTAATGGCCATGATTGTAGATTAATTTCAAAAATTTCAAAAATAATTTTTTCACTTTTTCAAGCTTTCTTTTTTAATATTTAATGATATGATATTAATCACAATACGTTTTGTTTAAAAATTTCATTCATAAATCTCATTGAATTATGATTTTGTCACAATTGTCTTAGTTTTGATCGTTCAGCCACGGGCCAACTAGCGATCGAGTCACTGTCGGTGAGCCCGTTCAGTGTGCTTTATCGCAGAGTTCAAAGATCGGTCAACGATCTTGGTGGCTGCGTTCAGTGCGCTTCCTCTTTTTGATTCAACTGCGTGGTAGCTCCGAGACGGAGCGCATTTTTGCTCAAATTATGACATCAACATAATCCAATAATGTGCATAAATATAACAAATACTGATTTATCATATAAAAATTCATAAAAACATATAAAATTAATCGATCACGTGTGTCAATAAGGAGCTCGTGTGCAGATAAACAGCAAACAGTGCCCCTGAGCGTAAGCTGTTGGAAGTGAATATTTCAAAAATGTTTGATCAATAATTGTGTTGGTTACGATTTAATTGATTGTGTTATTGTTGTTGTTCCATTTGATATTTGAGTGTAGATAATATTTTTTTAAATTTTTTTTTTCCAAAAAATGAGTGTGTTTTTGTGTGGGTTTGGATGCATTTGTGAAAGATATTTTTTTTTTTCAATAAAATTCGAATCGATTGTTGTACAAGGGAATAGAGAGAAATGGAAAAAAATAAAGAAAATAATGAATGAAAATTCCAAGAAAAATAAAATCGAAATTTCATTAACTCGACTCACCTCCTCGCATTTCTTTTTGTTGCCCTTTCGCTTCTCATAGTCAGCATATTTGCGCCAGTAGCCGTAGCAGTATGGGTAATGCGCCAAGAATGCATCATACGCTTCACGAGCTGCTTCGATATCATTCTGAAATTGAACGATCGGAATTTCAAAATGTGCTGTTTGCCAATTTTCTCCGAATTTGCAGAGCACTAACCTCTTGATCGACATACTGCAGCAGGTACGTCCATGCGGTGAAGTCAGTTGGATCGTCATTGACGGCTTTCCAATATTTATCTAGATCCGGAAGGGATTTCTTCTCCGGGGGAGTTTCTTCAGGTTTTTCTTCCTTGTTATTTGTTTCTGAGGAGGAAATCCGGAGCGTTAATCGTCACATTCAACTCATTCGAACTCATTCGTGAATCTTACCATTGGTCTCTTCCTTTTTGCTCTTCTTTTCTGGAGCCTCACTGCTTTCAGTCGGACTTCCAGGGTCATAGCCTTCATCAGCCTTTCGTTTAGCCTTATTCGACGATGGTAATTCATCCTCGGACACAACTTCTGTATCTGCCGGTAGCTCAGCTAGCTTCGGTCCGGGCAGCTCCTCGTCCGACACCTCTTCAGCGTCTTCAACTTTTGGTTGTTCTGGCTGCGGTAATTCGTCCTCGGACACCATTTCCGCATCGAGACCATCCACTTTGGTATCTTGACTGCAACCGTTTTGAAGGTCTTCAATGATTGCCGGTTCACTGTTTGTCTCACTGCCATTGTTTTGTTGAATGGCATTGTGCATGTTGATGTCATTTTGATCGTTTGATCTTGAATTACGTTCTCGTTCATCTGACGTTGAATTCTGTAACGTGTTGCTGTCGTTATCACCGACGGAAGGCAGACTATTTGCATTATCTTCGGCAAGGTTGGCCAATAGATTGTCTATTGAATCGGTGGTCGTTTGCGGCGGTGCATCACCATCGGTCGGACCGCCGGCAGACGATTGGTCGTACAACGCGTTCGAATCTGATTGCAATGTCCCGAACGGAAACGATGAACTCTTTTCATCTTGCGTTATCTGTTCACTGTCGTTTTGTTCATCACTTTCTTCTATCACCTCTTGCACCTGACCATCGTAAAGTATATCGGTTTGATTGGAGTCGTCCGGCAGATGAATTGTCTCGATGTAGGTCTGTGGGGGGAGTGAGATAGCAAAGTGATCAGAAGGAGGGTATCTCACACTTGGAGCGCAGTCGAAATGATGATTTTGATAGTCAGTTGGCCCTTGCGATGTAATCGTTATCGCTGGAGCATCACATAGGCAAATGTCCGGTCCGAGGAACGAGCATTAGTCCATTAGACACTCCAACACAGATTCAGTAGCAAACGGAGATCGTCTCACGTTCACTTTTAGCAATTTCTTTCATCATTCAATTTCATCAGACATTCAATCGTCGACCGGACCCTGAGCGAACATACCTCCTCAATATCAACTGATTTATTTCGTGTGGATCTTCGTGTGCTCCTTGTTGGTGTCGAAACTGGAACGGCAATTCTCCGACCGGATCGTGTCCTTCTCGATCCTAAAACAACATTCATATTTATTCGCATTTTGTGTGAAACAACATAACCTCTTCAGAGAGACTGCATTCGAAAGCGACAACATTGACCCAACCGTCTGGCCAAAAAACAAATGAAAAGCCGACGAAAACAATGCGAGATCGATGGCAACATATGGCAATTATTGAATGTAAATAAAAACATCATTCGATTTCATAAACAATCAAAAGAATTGAATACGATTCGCCTCCAATCGCATACGTTGGAATTCCATCGAGAGAACACGAACCAAAACTCTCACCGCGATGTTAAGATAACGGAACGTCAGCCTCTCCTCGACAGTGGTTATTCGGTGGAAATGGTTTTTTTGTCAAAACCACGATTGCCCAACGAAATGAATCAAGTCAAGAAACCAAATCAAACACAAATTTCTCCGAAACGACCAAAAAATTCCAATCGAAAACCACAAAAAATTGGCTAATGGCCGCCAACCGAACACACCAAATACACAACGATTGAATCAATCGTTCCGGCGAATTTATAACGAGAATTCGACCGATTTCAATTCCAGACGAATATTCAATTCGATTTGCGTTGCCATCAAATGCTATTTGTCGCGGGCAATCATTCCAAAATAACAAAATAATTACCAGTTTCTTGAGGAACGCTTTCGTCACCACTAATTGACGCCATGTCTATGTTGCAACTACTCAAAATAGCGCTTAACGATGGGCAAGTGTGCATTGAGTTTGACTGTCAAATGTTCGAGTGGATGCGTTCAATGAGTTGGTTGCGGCAGCGAGTACATGTTTTGACTTGGATAAGGGCAGGGTTGGACAAGCCGGTCGGCCAATGAATGCAACGATTTCAAATTCAAATCACTTCTTTGGCGTATTCGAGATGAGACCATCCTCCCCGAACGGACTCCCGCTTTTCCATTATTTTGGCCACTCGCAGACTCGACCCATTTCGCAAATCATCGCTGAGCGAACCTTCAATCGGCTGAATGTCAAACTATTTCCATACAAATCGATGCACTGCACAATTACTCGGTCAACGCAACTCGACTCAGCTCGAATTAGCAGATTACATTTATCAGCTGGTTGGAGTGCACAACAAAACACAATGTCCAGTCAGTGTGTTATCAACAGTCATTGATTTAAGACGGACAATAAATGGCATTGTCAATGGCGTAAGCATTGTTTTCGCTTTCCCATTAATTTATGTGTGAGCAACTGTTTCATGTGAAAATTATCATAATTCGATTGGAATCCGTGATTGAGGGCAATTGGTGCAATAAAACATCAATCGCAAAGTGTTTACTCTGCAGTGACACAAAATGACTTGTGCAAATATCATCAAATTGATTTTGCTTCTGTTTTTGGGGCGAACCATTTATGGCATTGAGATCCAGTTGAATGCCGGCTGGAGCATTTCGAACCGGAATGGGAGTGAGTAACGGAATATGCAACGTTAGAGAAACGGAATAATATGGGAAATTCTGTTGCAGGCATCAAACTGGAGAATCAAAAGCTACCGTCGGGGGTATACTCGGCCTTAGAGGACGCAAACATCACCAAATCGGTCTTGGACAGTTTCCATGACGTTAATCTGCGATGGATCGCCCGAGAGAATTGGACTTATTCCCTGGCATTTGACGGTTCGTTCGATATTCAAGTGGAAGCCACGAAAGAATCAATAAATTCCGTTCCATTTAACAGCTCCGGCAAATGCTAAGAATTATCCAGCCATTCTGGTATTCCACGGCGTCGACACCATTGCAAGCATTTATTTCAATGATCATCCTTTGCAACCGAGCCCGACAAACATGTTTGTCCGGTATCGATACGACATTTCACAGCAGCTGGAAGAGGTTCGATGCCGCGCAGCAATGCATCACAAATGACTGACTGAATGATTGTGTTGATTTTGCAGGGGAAAAACCAGATTCGAGTAGAATTCGACTCGCCGATTACGGCTGCCCGGCAATTAGCCTCACAGAATTCGTTCACTCCACCCGAATGCCCGCCCACTCGATACAACGGGGAATGTCACATGAATTTCTTGCGGAAAATGCAAGCAAGCTTCAGCTGGGATTGGGGTCTAGCCGCACCATCCGTTGGGATATGGTTCGACACGGATTGTAGGTCTTCCGAAGAAGGAAATTTAAGATTGAGTTTCGTTTCAGGAAACCCGTGACGATTGAGCTTTACGATTCGGCCATCATTCGTGATCTCACCTACAATCTGAGAAAGGAGGACCAGGTATGGTTCGTTGATGTGAAAGCGTTCTTCGAGACCAACTCACTGCTGGATGAAGTCGATGGGCAGCTGAGTGTGGAGCTGGTGGGCGTACACAGCCCAGTCAGCAAGCATCTGTCTTTCAGTGGCTTGAAGGAGAGAGAGTTTCAGGCCAACATAACGTTCAACGTCTCAGCGAATGACGTCGAGTTGTGGTGGCCAAACGGTTTTGGTGGTCAGAGATTGTACGATCTGCGAGCCACATGGCAATCAAGCAATTCAAATGTGCTCACGAATGCAATCAAAAACGTACCCAAGAAGTTTGCCACCTCCGAGAAAACCGTTCGCGTTGGATTCCGGACAATCGATTTGATTGAAAACGATTTGCCAAACGGTTATTCATTCTATTTCAAAGTGAATGATGTGCCGATTTTCATGAAAGGCTCCAATTGGATCCCATCGCACATTCTACCGGAGAAGAGTTTCGATCGGGAGAGAATCGAATTTCTTGTGACATCTTTGAAAGACGCTCACATGAACATGATTCGCGTTTGGGGCGGCGGCATTTACGAGACCGACGAATTGTACGACTTGGCCGATCAGTATGGCATTCTGATTTGGCAGGATATGATGTTTGGGTGCGCCATGTATCCAGTGTTTCCGGAATTCCTGGAGTAAGAACGATCACTTTGCAGAGGTGTTGATCATCAAATGATAAAGTCCATTTCAGATCAGTCAAAGTTGAAATCGTGCAGAACGTGAGACGACTGCAAAGCCATCCAAGCATCGCCATTTGGGCCGGGAACAATGAAAACGAAGCCGCTTTGGTGCAAAATTGGTATTGTTCAATCAAGGCGATCGAAGGCGTTCAAGGAACTCAATCAAAACGAACGGTTATTTCAGGTACGGAACGAACAAAGAATACGATCGCTTCGAAAGGGAATACATCCAATTGTATCGGGACATCATTCAAACCAATGTCCTTGAGAACGATCAATGGCACCCTTGGGTATTTTCATCCCCATCGAATGGCAACCGCAATGGGAAAATCATCAATGAAGATCCGCAAGAAAATCACTTTGGCGACAGTAAGATCCACTCGCAACTGCAACTCGGTGTCCAAGCTCATTTCATTTCCAAACTCAGTTCATTACTACAACTACTTGTCCGACGCCTGGAGTCCCGCAACCTTCCCAAAACCAAGGTTCGCATCGGAGTATGGTTTTCAGAGTTTCCCCGCATTGACCAGCTGGCTAGCGGTCAAAGGTCCGACCGACGATTTGGAAAAACTCATGGATCACAGACAGCACCATCCCTTGGCCAGTGCTCCAATAGTCAATTTGATTCAACGGCATCTGCCACTCCCGAAAGATGATCATCCTCGCTACACAGAAGCACTGATTTACTTCAGTCAAATCAGTCAAGCGATGGCAACTAAAGTCGAAACGGAAACGTATCGAGTTGGTCGCATTGGCCTAGCGAACACAATGGGAGCTTTGTATTGGCAACTGAACGACGTTTGGGTCGCACCGTCGTGGTCAGGCATTGACTTCAAAGGAAACTTTAAGATCTTGCAGTATTGGGCGAAAGAATTCTTCGCTCCAATTCACGTGGTCGCTCATTTAGATGCAATGAACGATGTGAATGTCTACGTGGTGAGCGATGTGATTGGTGAGACCCGACCGATAGTGGCAACCATGAAGGTCTATTCTTGGAGCGATTTGATTCCCGTCGTTCAGCAAAGCTGGACAGTTGATAAGGTTCGTACACCTCCATTCAACCCATATGATCTTGCATCTCATCTCGTTCAATTTCAGATTGAGAATTCCGTTGCGATTGTTGATAAATTCAGCGTTGAAAACTACTTGAAATTGCCTTTGACGACATCCAACAGTTTCATGCAAATTCAATTGCATCATCAAAACGACAGCCAGGCTTTGTCGACAAATTACTTATTTTTCGATAAAATCAGAAACAGCAACGGAATCGCCGCGAATAACCTTCAGGTATGAAAGCCACTGGAGCGAGCAAGCAATGACACATTGTCACTATTTCCCGTTTGCTTTTCAGCACAATATTGCATCGAGTAAATGCTCAAACGGCATTCAAGAGCTGGAGATAACGATTCGCGTGCAAGCTCCTGCCATATTCGTTTACATTCAAATCATTCATGATGACATTGATCGATTCTCGGCAACGAAAAACGGATTCATGCAAGTCGATGAAAGTGAAACGGTGGGCATCAGTTTCAGGGATCCGAATTGTCGGACGCAAATTCAGAAAGAGCACATTTCCATTCTAACGGTCAACGATTTCATGGGACTTGCACCGTAATTCGGACCGAATGCACCTTGAGTTTAAGTGCTTGATTTTATTTGCAATAAAACCGATTTTGTGCAGAGAATAAAACATGAATCAATTTATAATATCATAGTTTTTGTTTTTATTAATGTCGTTAATTTGTTTTGTTTTTCACATTTATTCACAATTATTCATTTATACTTTCATTGTTGTTGTTTTTCTCTCTAGCGACAATTATTAATAATTTATTCGTGAGCTCACGATGTCTTGAGAGTTACTCTAAAGCTGAACGCAAACAGAGGAGAATTCCCATCGATTCATTTGATTTGCAAACCAATTTCATTTTTTCCATTTTAAAAATATTTTAATAAGGCACAGAATGTTCTCTTACATTTGCTCTCTCTCTCTCTCCCTCGCTTTCTTTATTTCGTGTCTTTGCCCATGCTTCATTGAATTCAGTTCAAGCTTAACTTCTTTTAAATTTTCTCTTGAAATTTTCATTGCATAATTTCCTTCTAAAATTCATTATTTCGTCTACCAATTACAATCACAAACGAAGCTTAGGTCGAATTTAGTTTATTCTTTTGAAACATTGGATTAAAAATGTCAAAATTTTTCTAAAAAAAAATAATAAAAATGACGATAAATCCAAAACAAAACAAAGTCATATTTCTCTGAATTTTTCTCGCACAATGACCAAGAATTCGTCCATCATCGAGACCGTTGCATTGTTGAGGTACGTTGTGATTGTTTATCGAAATGGTATTTGAGCTTTCGATGAACAAATCGGTTGGTAATTGATTGAGTTCGACACGATTTTGCCGAATCGAAAACAAAAATTAAACAAATAAAAATTCAAAATAAAATTGGAATGTCTGAGTGACAGCCATTCTGCGTGAATGAACGAGACATCGTTGTCATTGAAAGTGGGTTTCAATCATTGTCTGGAAGAGCGTATTTGTTGAATGACAATGCTTGATGTTGATTTTGGGTGGAAATGAACGATATGAATTGCTGAACAAATAACTAAAACTGAGACCGGATTTGCACACTGATTGAGGCTAATGAATGACTTCAGCCATCAGTTCCAACGCATGTCGCGACGCGCTATTGCGAGTTATTGCATTCCTATCAGCCACCGGCTTTTCCGATTGTATGAAAACGAAGGTGCGGGGATCCGCTCAAGCCCATCATGCCGGCGAGAAGAAGAAAATATATCGCGATTTTTTTCCTCATCTTGTCGCTATCTTCGTCACAAAATATTAATTAATTAACTTCTCGGTCCATTGCATTACTTTGTAATAAAATATATAAATTATAATAATTATTCATCGATAATATATTAGGTTTGCTTAATGCTTAAATTTAATTATTTTTCGTTTACATTTTTTTTTTTTGTATCATTTTCTCGACTAAATTCAAATAACAACTTTTCTGATTTCTGATTTTTTTATAAATTAATTTTCATTCATTTTGTAATATTTGTCAGTTGATTCTATTATATTCTCTTGGAATTATTTTCTATTTATCTTCTCAATTGCCAATTTCACTTTTATATACAAATATCAATTCATTATTTATTTTTTTGCTTACATATTTCTTCAAAATAATTTATTAATATGTTTTTTTTATGTAAATTCTTTTCGTCGTCTAGATTTTTCTAGTTTTTATTTATTTCTATTTTTTTTTTTTTTAATATTTCCCCATTGACAAAACTCGTAGTTAATTATTTGGTGAAACGTTGAAAAAGGAAAATGTCAAATGGGCAATTTGTAAGAGTAACATTTGAAAAAATTAATTTTATTCGTCACTTTTCTTCATTTTTTAGTCAAATTACAAATTAAAATCGTAATAAAATTATTCATACCGAAAAGGAGAAATTTAAAAGCAATTTGGAAGAGGAAATGAAAAAAAAATGTACTAAAAAGAAATGAATTGATTAAAAATTTATTTTTGTTTTCTTGTTTATAAATTGAATTGCTTACATTGCTACCCAAAAACCTTCAGTAAAACAAGGAAGAAGAAATTAAAACAAATAATTATTTAGTAAACATTTAACATTATTTAGATGATTTTTAATAGAATTTCATTTCAGTTAGACAATGCAATGATTTTAGTCGACAATTATTTACATTATTTTTACACGATTTTCGAACAAACAAAAAAAAAAATAATATTAATATTAGACTTCCTGTAATGAAATGACCTCGACCTATTCGCATGGGGTCATTCCGCCTAGTGATTTGGATCGTTGAGGATGCCCAGAACGAAGGTGCTCTCCAAGTTCCACCACGCTGAGCTTGCACATTCTTCACAAATCCATTCGTTCATCGGAATTATTCACATCTTCATTGACCGATTTGGCGCATTTGTGCTGGTCAGAAGCATGTACTTTGGTCATTCACGTCTGACTTAATACATAGTCGTCTACAACAGTTGACTGAAACCTCTACGATGCATTGCATTATTCCGCCGTCGATTGCACAGCATGACTGACTGTTAGTGAGATGCTTAATTGTTTGCAATTTTATTATTCAAATATCTTCAACATGCTTATTGCCCACAAACCAAGTACCAAAATTCTGAATGAATTTTCTCCTCGGAAAACAACACAGCGAGATGTTAACGATGCTTGCTGAACAACCCAGGAATGGAATTATTGACGATAAATTGACAAAGTACCGTTCACGTTCTGAGAGTTTATTGCAAGAAGTCGGTACTTGGGACAACAATCAATCGGATTGATAACAAAAAAAAACAAAAAACAAAAAAATCGTACGATTACATCAACCGATCATCCGATGGACGGTTAAAAGTTTTTAGGAAAATTTTTCATCATCATTTTGGAGCAATGTTCATCTTCGGAAGGAAGGTTCAAGGAACAAATTTGGCCGGTTTCATTTTAATTCGAAAAACACAATTGCTTTCTCTTCTTCATTTTTTCCTATCAAATCAAAATACAACCCATTTTCTTGATATTAAAACAATTCATTTGAATCTAACTAGAAAATAACTGCTTAAAATTTAAAAAACAGAATGAAACAGAAGAACAGAAGAAAGCGAATAAAGTAATTGTTTGCGTGTTATTGCATCATGTTGCATATTCATATTGGAATGGTTTGCTTTTAGGTACCTTGCACTTGGTTGGACTGTCTCTCACTCTCCGCTCATCTCTTTCTCGCCCTCTCTCTCTCTCGTTCACCCTATTTCTTTACCACTCTAATAGTTATTGACTATGTATCATTGAAATGCATTAAATTGATTATTCAAATTATTTGATTGAATTGTGGGCATCAGATTGCCGAAAAATTGCGATTGCTGTTGGGCTTGTGCTGGCTGAAAATGAATTTGTGTTTGCGTTGGCGTTTGTGTGGGACTCATTAGTGTCGCACCACCAAAATTGCTACTTAGAATGCTCGACTGATTATTGTTGATATGTAATGCTGATGGCGGTGTCAACGGTACCGTTGGCGACATTACACCGGCCGCCGGTGCATTCGATGCTGCCGTCTTGACGGGGCTTTGCAATTTCAATTGATTCATCGACAGTGTCGGACCGGTGGCCTTCGTTTTTCCCGACATTAAATTGTCCAAGTCGATGTTTATTGGACCGGCATTCGTCCAAGTTGAGCCGACTGGTATGTTCGCCTTGGCTTGCTGCTGTATGAGACTATTCTCATTATTGGAATTCAGCGGTTGAAGAATGTTATTTGTGGGCTGCAGAATGTCTCCTGAAAAAAAAAAAATTCCAAAAATTATTTAAAAAAAATCAATTTAATCAAATTGAATATTGCGCGTAAAAACGAAAGCAATCTAATACGACTGGACGATTGAACGGAACGAGTCAGTGTTGCCAACTGAAAAAAATAAATGGCGCCATCTTTGCACATGTCAAATCGAAGAAAATAAATAAAAATCGTCTCGATGTGACAGCTAAGCAAATTCTGTGTGCAACTTTCAATTTGAAGCAAAATCAAAAGCATCGATAATTTGTGCATTGCCATCGAAAGTGAAATGAGAATGGTTATTCCACCGAAATATCATTGAATTTGTTCATTTCACAAAATAAAATTGCTGTCACGTCGTCTCACTCGGGCACACAGCTGTTATGTTGGACAGGCCAACAATCGACAAAAAAGAAACACATCAAGGAATCAAATCAAAGAGAATTTTCGCCTTTAAGGTTATTTTGAAAGCTGCTGTTTATATTGTTGTTGTTATTGTTGTTTTGAAAACATAAACGATAAACGATTGGGAATAAATTTATAAATAAAATTGAGATACGCTTGCAAAAGACAATACGCCATCGGTAGCTATAGTTAATTAAGTGCCAAACGGAAATATTCTAGGAGATAATTTAGCAAATGAAAATGAGTACAAAAGCGAATGGAAAAAAAGAAAAAATGTCTTGTTCAAATCCGTTGAACAATTCGAATGCACAGCAAACAGTAAAAGCCGATAAGACAGCACAAGGGAACCCCGCTGTGACGAGATTGAGTCGGAATCAAGTGAGCGGCAATTGGAATAGCATAGCGCACACCTTAAAGTCGTCCAATTCGAAATCACCAGCGAAGAAAATTGGTAAATTTACGTCAATCTTTGGTGCGTTCGATTGACGGCCCATTCGCATGGTTCACCTTCGACGGATCGCCGTAGTCACAGGTGAATGACATTGATGTTTATTATTTGCAGGTATTTTGAATAAAAACACAGTCATCGCATTGGATTGTGAAATGGTGGGCATTGGCAGCAACGGACGTGATCATATGCTGGCTCGGGTGTCCATCGTGAATGAGAAGGGCGAAATAATAATGGATAAATATGTGAAACCGACGCAAATGGTCATCGACTACCGAACACAATACAGCGGCATAACACCCAGCCACTTGATCAATGCCCACGATTTCTCGGAAGTTCAAGCCGAAGTCATACGAATCAAATTGAATCGAACACTAGTCGGTCATGCCTTGCACAACGATTTGAAGGTTTTGAAATTGGAGCATCCAAAGAGGTGAGAGACTTGATTGATTTGTCCTTTGCGATTTCTTACAGCAAACATTTCGATTGCAGACTCATTCGAGACACCTCATTGTACAAAAAATGCCGTGAATTCAGCCAGGGATCGACGCCAGCCTTGCGATTATTGACCAATTGTATTTTGAATTACGATATCCAAACGGGAGCGCATTGCTCAGTGGAAGATGCTCGGGCCACAATGGAAATTTATCAGAAATATGCAAAACAGTGGGAAAGGGCGATGGCAAAATATATTTAAAAAAAATCTGTTTTATCTTGTTTCTTCTGTTGTACACAATTTGCATGGATTTATTGCTGCCGATTCTCGCGGCGGCACTTGTTGGCATTTCTACAAAAGAAATATTTCAAAAGTTTGACCTCTTATTGTATATTTCACTGAGCGTGCGATTATTTAATGCAATGAAATAAAATCAAATATTTTTATGAAATAATTTCACAAAATAAGCGATTTTATTCGAGAAACTGGAAAATACTGATTAAATTCAATTGGTTTCGTTGAGGAGAGTGTCCAAACAGAGATTCAGCAAATGCTTGGCCAATTCACGACACTCAGCATTGCGTTCGCTTCGAATGATGTTCAGCGACAGGCACTGTTCAAGCCAGACGCGCAGTTCACACAAGTCGTTGTACGAGTGGAGTGCTAGAAGGGCTTTCGGAACGGCCATGAAGCAAGCGGCAATCATTTGCAGAACCGCCAGACGAACCCTTGGCTCGGCATGGAATCGAAGAACCGAACTCAACTGGAAGATTTCCGTGGTGAATTTCGGTGCGATCGAGCAATTCTGAGCAGCCATCATGATTGTGCCAACGGCATTCAGGAATGTGATCAACAGGATGTTGTCGGTGTCGTATTTCAAGGCATTCGTTGTAGTCAGCGTCAATTGGTCCTTTCCGAATCCGTAAAGCAGCGGATAAAAGAAGTGGCCTGCGACGGCTGCAAACTCATTTTTCTTCGATGCCTCGAACGGGTGCGGGGTTTTTGTAGCAAATCGTCGTGTTTTGCTTTCGATTCGTTCTCGAATAACCCGTTTGGCCTCCTGGACGGTGGATTTCTCTTCTGTGACGGCCAACAGCTTTTGCGGGTGCGACAGAACCTTTGGCTGCTTGTCTTTATCCTCACGAGCTTTCACCGCAGCTTTCGATAACGTACGGGCGGTTTCACACAAAACATCCAACATCAATACTTTCTTGGTGATCGAGTACCGTCCTACTTCTCTGTGAAATTCTCGACAGAGACTTTCCGCGCCTTCCTTCGGGCATACACAACAGATGGCAACGCAACCGGAAAATCGTAGCTCCTCAAAGTTTTCCATGTAGAATCTCTTTTCGAGTCCAATCAAGATTTGTAGGAGGTCCACACCGACTGAGGCGTCATCATTTGGAAGCTTTTCAGCTACGAGCTGGGCGCACGATTGCATGCACTCATCGAATGCCTCGGGATCATCAGTTTCGAGGAGGGATTCCTTTAGATCAGCGAGATATTTGGGAGCCTTCTCAACTTTGAGGGGAACATCGTTCGACATGTCGTACGCCGGTAGATCGTCATCCGAATCCAATTGCTCCTCATCATCTTCGTCAAAGTCTTGAGCTTTCGGGGGCGATATCAAATTTCCATGCAATTTGGCCGGCAAGGATAGGACTTCCATCTGAGTTTTAGGAGGAGCGGATCTTATTGGCTCCGAAACCTCTCCTTTGGAACTCTCAACGGATCTGAGTAGGTCTTCAATGAGTCTATCGGCGTCATCGGCTGAGTCTTTCGGCACAAATTCCTCGAATATTCCAAGCTCATTTTCAAACGAACTGGAAAGTTCCTTCAAGCTCTCCACCAGTCGCAAATCCGATGCGGAAAAGCTTTCGTAATTGAATCGCAGTTGATCTTCCTCTTTGGCAACCGCATCGAATTTGTTCAAAACCAACTCCGCGGTGATCATCCCGATGGCGCGTGTGGTGCTGTTGGTCGACTCGATATGATGCTGGACGCCTTTGTGAATGATTCGCCTGTATTCCATGAGCTTTTCCTGCGAGTATTTTATGTCAAACAGCTTAGCTCCGATTATGACGAATTTGGTGATGTACAAATGTTGGTCGGAGCTTTGATTTTGAATGGAGGTCTTGCTTGACCAGGCTTTCAGTAAATCCACCAATATTTTGTACAAAGCTTCATCGAGTTTCACGTTTTTTGCCAAATATCGCACCAGATTGACGACGATCGCGTCACTCTTATGATAACTCAGCAACGGAAGCTTCGTTTCGAAGCAGTACTTCCAGTCGGCGGAGCTTGAAAAAGCATCGCCCAGTGTCTGATCCAAGTTGTCGAATTCGAGTAAATGCACAGCCACCACATCGATTGCTCCTCTATTCAAATTCAGAAACAGCTGCTGGATGATTCCCTTGTATTTCTCCTGACGGCTCCAAATTGAAAGAATGCGCAGCACTTTTGGGATGCATTTTGAAGTTCGGCTCTGGTTGAAATCGACAACGACCCGGCCGAAGAGTCGTGATAGAAAACTTATCTCGAAGATTTGTTCGTTTTGAATGGCCTGGTGCTCGCCAATGAAATGAATCGCCTTCACAATGGCCAGCAACAGCACACTGCTGTAAATTTCCGGAAGGAAAATATCTGAAAACTTTCCCTGCAGTTGATTGGCCACACGGTTCGGAATGGAAACGAGCAACTGGATGAAATCATTGCGACGATTTTCCAAATACGTCATTTGCAATTCATCCAGGTCGGTCTTGAAGCTCATATCGACGACTGATGCGAACAACAACAGATCGTTCTTCAGCAAATTTTCGAGAATTTTCACAAGCGTCGCAAATTTTCCGCTATGTTTTGACGCCAAGATAACGGTCAACGCTTCGTAGCAGAACTCTGCATTATCGTCGATGGCAAAGAGTTGATGGATTCGCCCATTCGTGTGATCGCCTCTGGGATCGAATGGCCATTCTTTGTCGAACAACTCAACTACTGCGTCGAGTATGAGCGAGTATTCATTGCGAGCGAATTGTCGCCAATCAACGTACAACGATTGATCGAATCTCGACAATTTCTCCGGCGTGATCGGTCCCGGGAGCTCCTCAAGCAATTGCTCAATCCACTTCTCCACCCGATTCACGCCACGGGTCGAGGCCAATTTCTCAATTCCTTGCAATTCATTCAGAATTCTCGTCAACTTCCCTTGCACTTTATCTGCCACTGGTCTCTTCCCATCCGCAGATGATTCATCGATGGTGTTTGCGTCGTTGTCAACTGTAACGGGAAAATGTTACTTGTTTTTCCCAATGTTTGCATTTGATTTTATTTTTGTTTCGATTCAAGTACAAAATAAAACGGGGTTGTTCGGAACGTTGCTTCAACAATCAAGTTCGTCACTCGAAATTAACATTTCAGATTGCTCGGTCGCCAACAAAAACACTTGAACACTTTTTTTTAAAACAAAATTTACGAACTTTTCTGGTTTTCTTTACGCAAATTCAGTGACGCACACTCACACTTGAACGAAACCATTGAAAAACTAAGAGATTTCAGAGCTGAAACGCTAGAACCATTAGTTAATCGAGAGAGAATAGCCCGCACGGATGTCAAAACCTCAACCACGTAACTATCGCTTAACGGTAAATTGGGAAAAGCATTGGCACTCACCACTTGGCACAATTGTGTCCAGACTGATCCCACCAAAATCGGACAGCAGATCGTTGCTGACTTGGTTGTTGTTTGGCAAAGCGGGTGGCGCAGCGGCCGATTGGTTGAATAACTGTGGACTGGCGTCGAATAACAGGCTGCTGCTGTTGTTGGCGATCGGCGCAGCCGCTGCCTTTGGCGGAGACATGAAAGCCGAACTAAAATCAGCAAAACCGTCACCTTTCGCTTCGCTATTCGTTGCTGGCACTGCGGTTGGTGCCGTCGAAGAAAATGCGCTGGCAAAATCACCAAACTCTTGACTCTCATCCTCGCGTGGATTGAAGAAGTCATCCTCTCGAGCCGGCTGTTCAGCGCCCGGTGTCGGGCAAGTCTTGAAGACATCTTCAAACAAGTCGGTCTTTGTGGCATTCAAGCCGCTGATCGGCTGATCACTCGTCGAGAATAGATCCTCTTCGGCATGGGTGTTGCGATGCGTTGGCGAATTGATGCCCAAATCGTTTCGACCGAAAGTCGATGCTGCTCCCATATCGATTTTCTTGGTTGATTTCGCGCCGGTCGGCTGTTTCGTTTGAACGCCGCTTATCGATTTCGGATTAACCGTTACGTTTATCGTGGCTTTCTTCTCCGATGGTGTCGTCGCACGTGGCGTTGGGGTTGTGGATTTGGTTGCGGTTGGTGTTGTTGGCCGTGCACTTTCCTTATCACGATATCTCCTGCAAATATGCAACATTTTTTTATTAAAAAGATCTGAGCTTTGAATTCATTCAAAAATTACTTTGCCGATGACGGTTCAGTCGTCTCATTCTCCGAGTCTTCTCGTTCACCATCGTACTGATACTCATCTTCGTACGAATTCTTCGATCGAGAATCTTCTGAAAATTAAGACATAAATTAATGAATGTTCTGCTGAAAGCTCAATGGGAAAGCTTACGCCAATCTTTTCCCTCCTTCTCCTTTCGGTCCCAGTCATTGTATCCTCCACCGCTGGAACTCATCCGCATCCCCATCGCATCTGAGCTCATGCCAATGTATTTATCCTTATTTTTCTTGGCTTTTTTCCTTTCTTCGCGCAATTTGTCATCGTCTTGGATGAAATCGATCAATTCGCGAACCTAAAGGAACAAATCCACAGTTTAGAGTTGAATTCCAACTCAAAAGCACTCGCGCGAAAACTTACTTTGTGCCTGACATTAATGCCTTGATCTTTGCCGTTTTCATCCGTGAATGTGTAATTTTCGAGCGATCTTAAATCATAGATGTGCTCCCGAGACGATGTCACCACTCGCTCCGAACCATTTCTAACTAAATAATTTAGCAATAATAAACTCTGGAAAATCAACAAATG
>JANSTV010062930.1:0-11732 GCA_027564135.1 Lestremia cinerea | reverse complement strand
CTCTTGGTATTGATCAGAGGCATTGGACCGTCAAAGCCACGCTCATTGCAAAAGATATTCGAACGCATTCAAGATGTCAACAATATCAAAATTGAAGGTAAGCGTATCGACGCTGTCAAACGCAAACACATAGTGCCAACTGATGTTTGTTTTTCCTTTTGCTTGCAGACTCTACTGGTCAGAAGCGTGACATTTGGGTGCGTTACATTCAAGATCATCCAGTCGAGAACAACGACTGGGGTGATTTTCAAACTCACAGAAAACTATTAGGTTTAATTACGGTCGGCAAATTCGATTCGCAAAGCGAATTGAATGAGTTGTGCCGTGTTCACGAGTCGCTTAAAGTGAAATACAATAATACTCTGTTCGATTCGCGATGTGTTTTGTTCGGGTCGACGAGTGGGAAGGGTAACAAGGCTTCGCCAGCTGGGCCACCCACCGTCGAGAACAGCAAATTGATAACAAATATCGATGCTGAAGCGATGAAAAGTTGCCAAACACTGGATAGCAATCGAATTGGCAGCGAGAATAATGAAAATGCTCCACCAACCATCAAAGTGGCTGGCACAAATGGCACAATATCCGAGGACGGATTCACGACACCATCGCATTTCAAGAGCACCGCATTTTTCTATCCCGAAAATGATAAATGCGTCAATCTCGAAAAGAACGTCACTGAATTCATCAATTCATTGTTTTGGATTCTGGAATCGAAGCGACTGGAACGGTCTCGGGAGAAAATCGAGAAAGTGTCACTGCTGCTGGCACCGTTCGAGAAAAAGGACTTTGTCGGCTTGGATTTGGACACACGAAATATGCGGAAACGGTGCGTTGGCCGTGTGACCAAGCATTTGGCCGATTTGACACTTCAGGCTGGGCTTGTGGCAGAGAGCCTGTCGCTTTATCATGCTGCGAGCGAGACATTACGTGCCATTAGTGATTCTTTGTGGCTGGGTGCGGCTAATGAAGGCCTATGCTCTGCGTCAGCTATCCTGCTGTACCCCCATATACGATATTCCGACACAATGACATCACTGCAACGAAACGCTAGTCTTCAGGAAAATTCGACGCGGGTTAATACCATACGGACGACAAGTCAAGAAAGTTTGTCGAAGGCAGGACTCAATAGTAAAGCCGGGCTGGTTATCAATTTGAAATCGCCATCGAAGAATGGCGTCACATCGACTGTTTCTTCATCGTTATCATCGACTCCGGCCTCGACGTCGTCATCGACTTCATCTGTCTCCTCGATAATCTCGAGCTCATCCTCTGCAAGTCCACCGTCAACGGGGTTGGCTCCAATCAGCATGGCGCCCCCGCAGAATATTCTGCAGCCAGCGGATATAGCGACACGGTATCGTGACGCTATCATCAACTACAGCAAATACCGACATGCGGGCATCGTTGAAACCGAAGCTGCTTTAAAGGCGTCTCGAATTTGCATCGAGCAGAATCAAAATCTTGACGTGGCGATGTTTTTGCAGAATGTGCTTTACATCAATCTAAACATGAGCGAACAGGAACGCGTTAAACGCTTTGAAATTTTAACGGATCTTTATCAGAAAATTGGCTATGCGCGGAAAGCAGCGTTCTGCCAACGCTTGGGTAAGTCTTCGATAGTGGTTTCTTTGATGATTGGAGATGAATCAATGCGTTTGTTATTTCAGCGGCTTGGCGTCACGTGGCACAGAGCAACACCAGCCCAGACTGGAGTCAGAGCTATCGTTTGATGTTGGACAGTTTTCCGGGCCACAAACTGTCATTGGATCCGTTGGAGGTGCTTGACCACAACGCGGGGTGGCCGTGCTTACAAATCGATTTATTGCAGCAGTTAGTAGTGGCTGCACGACGCTTAGGCCATTCGGCTTTGGCCACGCGACACATGACCTTCCTTCTTCAGACAATGTGGAAGCATTTGTCGCCGTCGGAACAACGAGAAATGGCGCTACAGCTGCAGGTGAGTGCCATTGAACTAAATTGATGGTATATGGTACTCTCAACATCTATTCTTGCAGAATTTGAGCGCTCAATGTGAAGGTGCTCCAGTGCCGTTGGTCCTGGAAGACGGAACACTCATCCCGCCGTCGAATCTGACCGATCTACCTTATTGCCAGCAGTTCCAACTGAAGGACTTGGTATCGCATCTACGACCCCAGAAGGTCATCGTGAACAAAGTGGACAGTGGACCGTTCCTCTTTACACCCATTCA
Source organism: Lestremia cinerea (assembly GCA_027564135.1). NCBI lineage: Eukaryota > Metazoa > Arthropoda > Insecta > Diptera > Cecidomyiidae > Lestremia > Lestremia cinerea. The sequence goes on along the minus strand of JANSTV010062930.1, from coordinate 9,523 downwards.
CTTCTGTTCGATAGACCGACGTGCGAAAAAAAACGATGGAAAAATCGGTAAATCAAATTATTTTCGGTGATTTCCGACTCATTCTCAATTCAAACGATCCCACTTGTAGCGTTTCAGTGGGTGCAAAATGACTTGTGCGAAGTGGCATTGAAGCTGAAGAACCCGCTACCGTTCGAACTTAAACTATCAGACATGCGCCTCTTGACAAATGGCATCGTGTTTGAGTCACTTCCGCAAACAGTCATTTTGCCACCAAACGCACCGACAGTCGTAACCTTGCACGGCACACCCATCGAACACGGTTCTCTGGAAGTGCAAGGCTATAGCACGCATACACTCGGAGCGAAATCCAATTGCCGCCTGAAGCACATGACAGATCGAGCATCGATATTCCCGCTCCAATTCACGATCGAAGTGATCCCAAGTTTACCGAAGTTGGACCTAGCGACGTCCTTCCCGCAAACTGCGTCCTTCAGTGGCTTAGCGAACGCTGACAATGTTCTGACATCGGCCAGTGTTACGCTGTTTAATGGCGAGAGTGTTGAATGTGTGGTGACTTTGACCAACAACAGCGCCATTCCCATTGAATATATCGAGCCGTCGATCATATCGACGTTGGACATCAAACAGCAAAGCCGAATTTTTGAATGGTCGAACGAAGAACTGCAAGCCCAGCTGCCGATCAAACCGAACGAATCGATCAATTTGAAAATGATAATCTTTGGTGATGCCGATTTTCTCGGGCCAATCAGCAGTGCAATGTTGGCGGTGGGTGGACACGCGGGAGGCTTCACTTCTCTCTCGTCGTCTCATCATCAGACCAATGGACATCACAACGACGGCATGAACAGTTTGAGCGGCGGCATGAGTGCACTCTCCGTATCAGGCCACACGAGTTTGCCCAGCCGTATGAGCTCACCGATCAACACTCCACGGCGAAATGAACTCACATCCAGTTTTCGATCAACTCAATCCGGCCATTCATCGCTGGCCACGTTGAGTTTGGCCGCATCGGGCGTTAACTGCGCTCCACGCCAAGTTGAAGCACAGTTTCGCTTCAGATATTCCGGAGGTGATGGTTTCTCAGAGGGCTACTGTCGCCAATGCGCAGTTTCATTCAATTTGGAGCTGGTGCCTAGCGCTCAAGTGACCAGCTGGGATGTCTTACCGGCAGAAATGTAAGATTTTTTCGGCTAAGCCATTCAACTCAAAATCAACTTGAATGCTCTCTTTTTCAGTCCATCTCAATTCTACTTGGTGCTGGATGTGGTCAATCTGACGGCACAAGAAATGCTGCTGAACTACACATCTAACAAGAATATCGTCATAGAGGCCAAAGAGAGTTGCCGCGTGCCTGTCCCGGTCGAACGCTGTCCTTTGGAGAAACTTCTGAACGGGATAGACTCAACCGATGAGTCTCCGGACAGCAATCCATACATCATACGGACAGAGGCCGAGAAGACTGAACGAATATGCTCAGAGCATATTTCCGATCAAGTTGATCTCAAATGGAAGCTCCTCGGGACCGATACCACAGGCATCACCTCGCTGAATGGCATCTCCCTCTCATCTACAATGCTCAGTCTCATCACGGTGGCTCCTCTGGAATGGGGTTCGTTGTACTATATCAAAAAGTTTTCACCAATTCTCATTTTGGATTTCTTCGTCTTCACAGAAATTTTCGTCGATGACAAGCCGCTCCCATCTCAAACGGAAATTTCATGCTCTGCTGGCCAGAGCATCGTAGTCGGCGTGCGGATATGCAATGTGTCGCCAATGGATCTGAATCAAATTACGCTTACAATTCAGTTTTATCAAGACTTTCAGAATGGTTTGTGCAATTACAAGTTGGAGACTCGCGTCACAACATCAGGGCCAGACAAGTAAGTAGCGTCTCTCATCCGGAAGTCACTCGCCGTCACTCACGCATGACCCGTTTCTTTCTCACCTGCAGGATTCTCATAAAAATGCTTAAACAGAACGAAACGGCATTTCACGAGTGCTCGGCGATATTTTTCACCGCCGGTCGCTACAAAGCTGACATTCAATGTTCGACTGAAAAGCGGACCGCCTCAACGGGCGCAACCACTCAGATGCATGCATTTAGTGGAGCCAATTCATCTGAAACAGAAATTTGGAAATTCATCCCGGCTCCGGAGATAACTGTCGTCGAGTGATTGGATTTCCTTTAAGTTTGAAAAGATTTATTTACATTTCAATGGTTCGTTTGTTTGCGATTCATCGCCCGGTTCATTTACAGGCTTATCTATTCATTTCTTAAGGAACGTTATTACTTTTCACTCAATTTTTTTTACAAAAAGTTATATATTTAACTATCAATAAAAAGCTATCATGGACGATGCGGTTTCAGTTTTTGGCCTTGGCTGAATCCCTCGTTCAAGAAAAAATCTTGGCCCGGCACATCCCCTTCCACGTTCGATATTTTTCCATCCGCTGTACTCGAATTGACTGCATTTTTTTGAAAAATTCCTTGCAAGGAGAGGGCTTTAGTGCGGATGATAGTAACTGTTGAGGCCTACTGGCCCAAAATTTCCAGGCATTTGTGGTACAGCTGGTGGCGCATATTCATGCATCATCGGAGACGCACTTAGAAGCGGTTGCTGATATGAAGAGTGCTGATATGACGAGTGCTGATAGGGCAATGGCTGTGCTGAAAATGGATGCTGTGCCCACATCGGAGGAGAACCTAGTTGGATGGCTTGCTCCGTGAGAGGCCTTACGTTATTCTCGCTCATCGGTTCGATTCTTGGCCTTTCCGTTATCGGTGTAGTTGTTGTTGTTGATGTTGATGTTGATGTTGTGGTTGTCGTTGTCGACGCCGGTGTTGTTTGAGGAGTGGTTTGTTCAGTTGTTGTAGTTGGTTCTTCAGTTGTCTTCTCTTTCCAAATTCCGTCCGTCAGTGGTGAAGAGACTTCATTTTCGGTTGAGTCGGCATTAATATCTCTCATTGAAGTCACGATATTTTCCTGATCCATTGCATCGCTTGTCGAAGATTTGCTCGTTTCGGAAGCTGCTAAGTAGTGTTTTGATGCTGGTACTGAAGACATGGAACTCGCTCCCACCATTGCATTGTTGTTTCCAGTTCTGAGGGCCGAGTCTCGATTGACATGTTTACCATCAACCAACGGCATACTTTCCGGACATTGAATCAGCAACATAGGACATCGATCGAGGAAATAAGGATAGAAATGAGGAGGATATGGCGATGAAGGATCGTTGATGTAAGCGCTGTCCGGCTGGGGTTGGTACTGGACCATAGGATATGGATGCGCGTGAGGAATCGTAGCGTAGTCCTGATGTTGCTTAGTTGGATCAACGATGAAATGGCTAACCGGCTCTTGATTGTAGTCACGGTAGACCTAAACAAAAGAAGTATCAGTCTTGGGTCCCAGAATGGATCAAACATTGAATTCCTCACCTGATTCTGCTCCAAAGAGTTTTCCCACACGTCATTCATTTTGTTTATAATCGGAAATGCCACCGAACGCCCGAACAGGCAAGTCACTCCAAAGATAAAAATTTCCTTCATCATCTCAAATGGTCGACGCTTTGACACTGACACTGAACTGAACTGCAATGGAAACTGATGTGTGGTTTTTATATATTCGAATTTGTGCATTCAGCAGTTGTGGCTCATTCCGAAAATTGCATTTGAGGAATTCGAGAGAAGTCATTTCTGACTCTGTTTTAGTCTTTAGTGAACGACATTGACTCAATTTGCGTGGTTGCGCAACCGAATCGTTTACTTTCTTTGAAAAATGTTAGAATCAAATTACATCGAACGAATGTGCATGCATCTGCGGAAATGAGCGATTTGATGGATGGTTCAATGGCTCGCGGCGACCCACATTCCCATGATGCTGACAACTTGACAGCTCTATAGATGCAACCGTCAGGATTTGTGATATGGAAATCACCGATTCGACATCAGATGGGGCATATACTCAATGAAGTCCGATCAGTCACGATGAACCTCTCCACGATGGTGGTCATATTTTTGATTCAAGATCTTCGAGTATCATCCGAGAGGCTCTGCTCAGACTATCAAAAGCGGGCAAGCTACAAGTTTTTCCCATCGCGCCATTGCCAGCGTTCGAATCAGACAATTTTAGGAGAAAAGAACGTGCAAAGCGTTGAAAAGTGTGCCAATTTCGCCATCTCGAGAAAGGGGCTCGCATTCAACTACAGTAAGTTGAACATCACGCTATTTGAGAAGCGCCACCCGCAGAATCAGTTTGCTGTTGCCGAGGAGAACAGAAAACGCAAGGGTAAGTGTTGCTTTCGAGAAGAATCATCGAAATACATCCATTTACCGCACAGAAAGCTCAGCAAACGGCTCTCTGGCGAATATTCCAATCGGCTTCGGTTCAGATCTGGAAGAGCTTTACAACTGCGAGGTGTTGAGCTGTCCTGAGTTAGGCAATTTCTTGACAATCATCAATGACACGCGATACGATTACTACAGTTTGTTCGTCAATCCTTCCCGTAAGTTTCGCTCAGAGGAATTTCCCGCAAGAAATCTTCAAAATATATTTTATATTCGCTCAACGCAGCGCCGATGAACGCGACATGCATACCATCAATCGGTGTATTCGTCTACTACCATGACTATATCTACAACTATACGCAGGCATTGACCACGTGTGAGGAAATCGGTGGCTCACTGGCGCATGTCATCTCGGAGCTGCGAACAAATTCGCTGTCGAAGCTAATTCCATTTTTCAACGAAAACAAAACATTGAATAAAGTCAACGATTTCGTCGCAATCAATCGATCGGTCGCGGGACTGTCAAGCAGTCCCGTGATCTTTCATCATGCGTGGGTTGGCTTGCATGAAACACAGGACAGAGGAAAGTTCATAACGACCACTGAGTTGGAGCCAATACGGTGTTTCTTGTATCGAGCTTGGGCACCGCGTCATCCAATGAACAATCCCGGTAAGCCAGGCTGTATTGCTATCACTCAAGAAAGCTCATGGAAACTCTTCGACTGTCGCAAGCTGATGCCATTCATCTGCGAATTGTACTCTTCGGGACCGAATCGACATGTTTCACTGCGGAAGAAATGTTCGATACATCGATCAAATAACCCGTGGAGTGAGCTGAGGCCTCCATCGCCCAGCATTTTTGATTAAACAATTACCTTTTATTACAAAACCATTCAACAGTTCAGACTTCTCTCACGGCCAGATGGCGACGTCGTCGAACAGCAAACCGTCACTGTTTTGGCGATGTGTCATTTTCAGTCGAAGTTCAATGTTTTTGTTAATCCACTGCTGTTTGTAAATACAGTCAATGAGTTGAATCAATTGCATTGTTTTCATTTTCAATTTAATTCTTCGGAAAAACAACGAAAACAAAACGCCACGAAGCGCCAACGCAGTGAACAAACAAAGCATTCCCATTGAGAGACAAGTGCTTGTAACAACTCACAACAATGGCCAGCTTGAAACAGGACCTGGACGAATATCTGTTGCTGCAGAGCGACCAAAAGAAGACAAATTTCAAAATTGACATGCGAATGCCCACCATCAAAGTGCCCGAAATCAAAAATTTGTTCGGCAAAAATCAACCGCAAGAGGCAAACGGCTGGCTGAAAGAGACACAAGACAGTTGTTGTCCAAAATTGGTAGGTTGCGCTGGAATCGATCTTGTGGTCACAAATTAATTTTAAACCTCCTCAATTTTAGTCACGATTTCAACGAATCATCGGGTTCATCATCTGCATTGGCCTGGGAATATTCTGCATGTCGCTCTCCACGCTTTACATTCCTGTGTTGATCTTGAAAGCCAGAAAATTTGCTTTATTGTTCTCCCTCGGCAGTCTCTTCTTCATAATGAGGTAATTTCATCGATTCGTTCATTTGTGGTTTTAACAAGTCGCAATTCTTTCGTTGCAGTTTCTGTTTCTTGAGTGGATTTTTCGCGTTTTTCAAACAAGCTTTCTCGAAATCGCGACTTTCATACACTGGAAGCTACACCGGCAGTCTAATCGCCACCATTTACTTTGCGTTGTGGGCGCAAAGCACAGCTCTGACTGTGCTGTTTGCCGTCGTGCAGATCATCACACTGTTGCTGATGATTCTGGCCGAAGTACCGGGTGGTGCCAGTGGTCTAAGATTCTTCGGCCAATTGTTTAGAAGATCGGTCTCAACGACGCTGCCTGTCTGAGAGAGCACACAACGAATTAGCTTTATGAAAAGAACAGAAAACGTCGGATGTCGTCGGAGACGAGGGAAATTATGCCAGAGATTATCTTCCGTCAACGCTCCCCAAACCAAAGATTCAGTAAGGGCTCAGACCTCCTTTGAACAAAAATCACATCAGTCGACGGTGATCACCTTTGATCGGCATCGAATCCAATCACGAATTTCTCGACAAAAACTCCACGTTATTTGTTAGACTCGTTCGAAAATTGATCTTTTATTGTGATAAATTCATTAACAGCAAATCCGAAACGAAAAAACAAAATGAAAAAAAAAAAAATTGTATTTAATTGGCGGCGGCAGTGATGCATTCAACCTCATCGATTTTGATTCCATTAGCGAGAGCGGCTGACTTCAGTTCCTGTGTGGCATCCCAAGCGTACTCGAACGGGTAACCCAATGGTTTGATTTCGTCGGGAATTTGATCGGCATTCTGTACGGTGGCCATGTTCTTTGAGGGACCTTTGTCATGGATACGCTCCAGCATGGTAGCAGTATGGGCGATCGAGTCCAGTCCAGTGATGAAAGAGAACAACTCCTCTTTCGTTTTGACATTCGATACACCACGACGAGTGAAGAACGTGGAAATGTTATTGCAGTCACGCATGAGGAACTCCAATGCGGATGGATGGCCGGGCTCGACAGACTGGGCGACGTCGATCAACCAGCATTTATCCTCGTGCCAAAGGATGTTGTACTCGGAGAGATCGGCATGCACCAACTTGGCGTCGTTGTAAAGAATATTCATGATGTTCACAATCTCCTCGTAGGCCACAATTAGGTCAGCATCGCTCAACTGAGCATTCTTCAACTTCGGTGCGGCCATGTTGTTGCGGCCGATAAACGACATTACCAACAAGTTCTTTTTCAAGGTGACCACCTCCGGGCAAGGGATGCCAAATTTCTGCATTCGCATCAAATTGTGCATCTCCTTCTCGGCCCACATGTTGATGACGGTGCGATTGTTCTGCTTGCTGAAACGGTCCTTGAAACGATAGTCGTCCTTGATGTAGCGATCGCGTTGCTTGAACTCGTTCAAAGTTGTCTTGAAGATTTTGATAGCACACTCCTTCGGCAAAATCAATTCACCAGAGTAGTTTGGATCGGTGTCAGCGTGCAAGATGACCGCCTCTTTTCCAGTCGAAATGATGCCATTCACCTGCTCCAACACCTGATTGTTGATCAACTTGTACAAGCGGAGACGAGTTGGCTCGTCGATTCCCATTTCAGCCGTGGCCGTGTTGTCACGACGATCATGTGCTTTGTTCTTCTTTGTCCTCAGCGAATAACTCTTCAGTTGGTTGAACACCTGGTTGTTGAGTTTCATGTCAAAGCCAGCTGCATCGCCTGTTGAGAACTCCGGTGGAAAAGACATCACCCGACAAGCGTTGCGCACACCGCACATGCGGTCGTCGTGCTTGGTTATGATGACTCCGTCCTCGTCGTGTGTAAATCCTTTTCGATTCAGTCCACGATACATCTTCTCATTTGCCTCGAAACGATCCCAAATCTTCGCTGCTTCATCATCATAATCACCGTCGTCACCCATCTCGTCGTTTTGATCTGGCAACGTGCGATATTTGCTAAATGACACAGCTACTTTGGAGCCCTTATTTGTAGCTCGCTCGATGCGTTTCACTTCTTCATCACGTTCCTTGTTGAATTCCGCTTGCAGTAATTCGGCCAGAAGGCGATCTGATTCACATACGCCAGATATGTCGAAGGCTTCCTTCTCATTCCGAATGAATTCCAGCACTTCAGCTGGAATATCATCCCCAATGGCTGGAGGAGGTTTCGAGCCACTTGCCCCACCCTCATCTACTTTCGGTCCAGGGTCCGTTGCGTCAGCACTTTCGACCCACTCAAATTGTTGTCGAAGCAGTTCTTCGTACTTTTCATCCTCTTTGACCTGCATTCCTCGTGCCACCTCCTCGTGCATGATGTCTTGCAAATTTGTTGCTTCGACTTGCGAAATGTTTTTCCACGGTGATGACATTGTTGTGCTTGTGTTTACGTTAATCTAAATTTACCTTTTGGCAAATGGAGAGAGGACACATCAATAATTCGTCGTTGCCAATCGAACATGCTTGGACATGCACAGCACAAGCACACTGTTTATGTTTGCGTCAACGCAGCATCGATGACTAGTGGTACTTACTTAAAACAATGAGAATTCTCTCGGAATAAATAATAGTCGAATTGGAAATTAACAACTAATATCACAATGGGATTTGCTTTGTTCGTGATTTCGCACAAACAAAATAAATGAACAAATTTGGTATTAAATTGGCGTGAGCGAATCAAAATGATCCAAAAATTTGATGAATTCGAAAACGATGGTGCTTTTCTTTGCGAAACGTTGTGAAATAGTGAAGGTGATTGACAATTACGACTCAATTTATTTCTTTTAGGAAATCGGACAAACGGTTAGCGAAGTGTCAAGCTGCCATTCGGAGAATAACAGGAGATGGCGCTCATGTTCTTTTTTTTTGAATGAGTAGCAGACGTTAATCACATTTTTTCTCTCTCAATTTTCTCATTTATTAAACTATCAAAATGCGTTTTTTTTTTCAATTGAATCAAATATTTAAACATCAGTGAATCTATTTTAATTTAAATGCAAAGCTCGCTGGGAGGCGGGACGGTGGGTATTTTGCCCATTTCAAATTTGTCCGCCTTGAACCAAGCCAGGCATTCTTCCGTCAAAGTTTCGATTTTCGAGTAAAGCGTAAGACAGTCGCTAGGAGGTGGGGCATTTTGAGCAGCAAAGGCACTGCCGCCGAACACTGATTGGCCTTGCTGGATAGCGATGCTTGGAGCGTTTCCGAAAATGTTCTGCTGTTGTTGCTGCAAAGTCGGTGCTGATGCAGCTTGTGTTCCACCGAATATGCTAGTTGGTGCGCCTGCACTCTGCTGCTGTTGCGGTTGATGTGACTGTTGTTGGTGTTGTTGTTGTTGCTGTTGCGGTAGTTGAGGTTGTTGAGGCTGTTGAAATGATGACCCTCCGAAAATTCCACCTCCGGGCGTTCCAAACGCTGGTGGTTGGACGGCGCCAAAGCTTGCATTCTGCGATGCAGACGTCGCTCCAAATACGGAAGCATGTGCGGGTGCCGTCGATCCGAAAGTAGATGCTTGTGATGGGTTTGCATTGCCGAAAGCTGCTGGCTGAGCAGGTGTCGTTCCAAAAGCTGAAGATTGCGCTGTGGGTACTTGACCGAAGACCGATGCTTGGCCAACATTGCTTGAGCCGAATGGTGGTGGTTGCGTCGTTGCTGTCGCTCCAAAAACGGAAGGCTG
>JANSTV010062919.1:0-11735 GCA_027564135.1 Lestremia cinerea | reverse complement strand
TGTAGTAAATGATGTACCGCAAGTTGTTGACGTTAAAAAAGAAATAATTCAAAAAGTTTTAGCAAACAACAAAAGTAGAAACGATCTGGCCAAGGCGGCTACCGCTGGTGGAACGGTTGTCGAACCAGCTCCACCACCGGACACACCGACGAGTAAATCGCCGACGAAGGCAGCACTCAAATTGACAGAGTTCGAAGTGAAAATTGGCAATGATACCAATGCCCCAGAAGCTGGCGAAGACTCGTTCATCGTGACCCCGGATTACATCCAACAGAGTATGATTTCATTCAACTTGCTCCCAATCGATGGCACACTAACCAATTTTCCCATCACAGCCATCAAGAATGCTCTCAAACAGGAGAATCTCAATCCAGAAATTGAGGAGAAGCTGTTGAATCTGCAACGATATCAAGAGAAGCAGATGAAGGGAGACCACCAGGCGGCGGCAGCGGCTGCAACACCTAACCATCACGAATATACATCGCCCGCAAAACAACAGTCTTCACGGAGACGTCCACTGAGTCGCACACAGGAGGACGACGAATGGATTGTCGAGACACCGAAACGACGGCCAGCCAAGGCAACAACTCTATCCGAATCCAAGAAACCACCGTCTGGCGCAACAGCCGCTCAAATCGAGACGACCATCAACCGAATCATTCGCTCGGTTGAAGAGGAAACGATTGCGACGCCAACTGTCGAGCCGAAGACACCGATCAAAGCAACGCCAGCACCAGTGGCAGCAGTGGCTACTCCGACCACTCCCATAACTGCTGTTCAGAACAATACACCGAAAACGCCCAACAACAATCGCCGCAGTGTGGCAGCTGTCAAACGTGAAACTGAAAAGAAGAAGCAGCACCATCAACTGCAGGTATTTAATCCCATCGCCCTATTCTCCCTTTTTCGAACAATCGCCCCTTCCTATTTTGCCATTCGACGCATCTTCGTCTTGGTCAGACGATGAGCCGTTGTTCACTCAAAAGAAATTGAAATTCTTAAACTATTGCAACGCGACCACCAAACGGACATCTATTTCGGAGTTTTCACATTTCGAATTTCGAATTTCGATTTAATTCGATTTCTGTCCAAACATTAATCTGTAGATTCGACTTTATCGCCACAAGGAACAATTGAAAAAGGACATTTTGAAGAAGCGCATCATTCTCGAGAAGGAACTGCAAATCGAAATCCAAAAGGAATTGGCCACTGAGCTAGCGTCTCGAGTCAAAGAGGAACGCACCAAACAAGAAGATGTAAAAACCGTCCCAACGACACCAGCAACACCGGCCACTCAACCGAAGAGACGGTAAGACTAGATTTTGCTAATCCCAATTGAATTCGCCTAACGACTTGTGACTCCTCAATTCCAGGGCGGGTGCTGGACATGCAGCGAACAAACTTCATCCGGAAGCAACACCGAAGCAAAGTGCTAGCAGTGCTGGCGAACCGTCGACGCATAAGAAGCCGAAGGGTCGTAAAACAAAGATACCCCCCGGACTATCGAAGAAGAAGGAGAAATTGTACTGTATTTGTCGTACGCCCTTCGATGATTCCAAGTAAGTGTCAGATCGCCGTCAATCTTGTGGCCGTCAGGACTCATCTCATTGCCATTCATTTCAGATTCTACGTCGGATGCGATCTTTGCAACAACTGGTTTCATGGCGAGTGCGTCAATATCACCGAAAAAGAGTCGAAAAAGCTATCGGAGTTCGTCTGCAGCGAATGCAAACATGCCCGTGACACTCAGGAGTTGTACTGTTTGTGCCGCAAACCGTACGATGAGACACAGTTCTACATTTGCTGCGATGAATGCCAGGACTGGTTCCATGGTCGTTGCGTTGGCATCTTGCAAAGTGAAGCCGATAACATTGATGAGTACATTTGCCCAAATTGTCAAGGCAATAATTCTGTGAATTTTGCGAACATGAAAGAGATGGGCATCCAGGAATATGAGAATTTAAAGAAATTAATTAAACAGATTCAGGTGAGGTCGTCTATCTAGCATTCAGTTCAGTTACAGTTGAACACTCTCTGATATGCAGGAGGATTCAAATAAAATTTTCTTTATCAATCAATGCTAATTTCTATTCTTCCAAACTCCAGGCTCACAAAAGCGCATGGCCATTCATGGAGCCGGTCGACCATAACGAGGCCCCAGATTACTATGAACTGATCACCGATCCAATGGGTAAGTCAGCCATCAATCCGTCGGCAAATCGGTCGACCTCATTAACACGTTCGGACCTCTCTTTGCAGATCTCCAAAAAATCGAGACGAAAATCAACAACAAAGACTACAACAAGCTGTCTGAATTCATAGCGGATATGACAAAAATCTTCGATAATTGCCGTTACTACAATCCAAAGGAGTCGCCATTTTATCGATGTGCCGAAAGTCTTGAAGGATATTTCGTGCAGAAAATCAAGTATTTCCGTGAAAACTTAGTGGATAGTAATTCGCCATCGTAAAAAAACATTTATCGAAATATAATTTCGAACGCCAAAACCCGATGAATCACGGACTCCAGGCAACCGAAAGCATCATCCAATTAGAATTAACGCTTGCATGAAATATCCAGATCATCTCGACTTGTATTATCATAGCGATCATCCTAATTTAATTGCTTTCACTTCATCCTCTATTCCAAGTCATATTTTGTTTTATCTTTATTTTTCATCATTTTTCGTTTGAAATTCTCCTCTTTGATAATTCACTCGCAGAATTCTTACCACTCAAAACGTTTCAATAATTTTATGATTAAGAACAACCAATTTTTTTTCTCGAACTTAGTCAAGTAACCAAATGAATAATTTGAATTGCCCAAAGTGCGCGCCTCCAACTGCAATGAATATGCAGAAGTGCACCATAGGTCACGCCGATGGAAAACATTTGGAAGTAATGTTTGAATATATTTTTTTAAGAATTGAAAACAAATGAACATGCCCTCAAAATAATTGTGAATGCATTTCACGAGGAAGCAAACCGATACACCGAAACGGCTCCCTGGATAACAGGCCACGGTGATCGATGAGACATACAGAAACCCACATGTAAATATGTATAATGTAAACGGTATTAAAACATTTGGACTTGAAATAATTGTTTTTTGAAACGATGTTTCCCTCATCTGAAATTTCCGAAATGAGCCGCTTTTGTGACTGATTGATTATCGATAGAGATGATTGCTTATCGACATCGACATTCGATTGGGAGTTGGAGGGGAGTTTGAGGTCGTTGGGTTTGTCTGCGACGCAGAGACCAGCTGGATACAACCATAACCGCATCGATTTTTCCGAAACTAGTAGGCATTAAGTTTGAATCGAAAAATGTCAAAGCCTACAAAATGAATGCGGTAACGGATACACCGGCTGGTCTCTGGTCTGCGTCACGTTTGATCTCTGATTCATATCCGCCACATAAAGCATCCAATTTAGTCTCGCGTGAGATTTGTTCCAGAAAGCAATAACAATATCCAGTTGGTTTTATCAAAGTTTATCGAAATAAAATTCCAAAAAAGTAATGTTTCAAAATGTGTTGTCTTATTTTCGTTCGTTCGAGTTATTCGATTGATTGATTGCGAAGGCAAAATTCCGAAGGAAATACCCAGGCAACATGTGCTAACGGAAGTCGTTATACTAGAAGCGCCTACGGTTGACAGAGAAGTGTGGTGGAGGTATAGTTGTCTCAGTGCTCCGAAGCGAGTGTAAAGATGTAGTCTCCGCCTGGTCAACAACTAACAGAGTCAATTGAGGTATCACACCCTATACGTAGATGACAGTTCATTGTTGATTCGTCCGATCATTATAACCACCTGAGAAGCGTTCACGATTTAATGGGAGAAATTGAATTAAATTGCTGGAAAAACAGTGCCCAAACTTCCGAATTGGGCTGATTTTGATGGACTCACTTTCTGAAACATTATCGAATGAAGTGAGTCATTGGTGTTGGTCGAGTCATGCGGGATCGCTTGGACACATCAGATCGATGCACGGCAATAAAATGGAGAAAGCACATTTTATGGCAATTTACCGTTTTGAAAATGAATTCCAGCATGAAATGACCAGTTACCTGTGTGGCGACTGCACAGGACGACAAAAACGCTAAACATCAATGGCACTATGGACGTCCAACAAATGGCTTGAACAAACAATTGGCGCTTGCAAAGTGCGAGTGTTTTTGCTGGTCGACAATCACAATGGCACGCGGTGCAATGTCATAGTGACCGAGTGGTTCCGGTTCGATGCCCGGCAATTAGTTACCGTTGATGAATTTACAACTCAATCAAGATTTGGTGCGAGCTCAACGGCCAGGCGGATGATCAAGATTAGTCGGAATTATATGCTGATTCGGGCAATCGCTAGTTGTCGATTCGGTGCCATTGCTGATCAACGAGATTATTGTTCAATGAATTGGTGTCATTTTGTAGCGTTTCATTAAAACAGCAAAATAATTTTGACGGATTCACTCAGATTTCGGTTAACGATCAAATTTTAGCAAAATGTTGTTGCGAGTGGTGGTGTATTTATCGATTGGGCTGTCGGTTATTGTGAGTTTTGAGAGCTTTGTGGGAGGGATCATCATAAAAACGTGATTTTCCCCGAACATCCTTTTAGGTGGCCATCGACGTGCTGAATTGGAAGAAAGATGGGGCATCGAACTGCTCCAAAAATAAGTAAGTTTGGCTGATGTAACGTCAAATTGACGGATTACGATAAATCTCTCGCTTTCGCAGTTTGAAACTTCTGTCGATATTGAATTTGCTGTGCAACACCACTCAGAATACATCGATTCAGAATCGAGACGCATGCTATGGATGCTTCTTCCGCGCTGGCAGTTTGTCCGATGGGCCAACGAAGGTGATAGCTCTGAGTCAATGTGCCACGATCTATCTCAACAACACAGGCTACCAAATGTGTGCCAATAATCTGGCGGTTCGTATGAAGTGATAAATGAAATCAGCTGGATTGAAAAAATTCCCTTGCAGATTATAGCAACCGGCATTCAGCCGAACCAAGTGCAGACCTACAAACAGACCACTTGCTACACGGGCTATTGTGATTTTGTGCGATGCGTCCGAAGGGTGAACGCTAATAGTTTGGTCAGTGTTGGATTTCAGAATGAGATTTTTCAGAGAGACTCACCCGAAATGATCCTCTCCTACATTCACCACTTTCGTTCTAGATTTCGGATTGTTTTTTGCGAAATCTGGTGAATCGAGATTTTTCTCGAGTTAACGATCGCATTGCATTCTACACCAACACAACGGCATGCATACTGGCTCGAGCACGATGCAATGCTTACAATCCAATCACCGGGGAGCTACAGCAAAATCCATATCCGAATATATATTCGAATGTTCCCGGACTGGGTGGCACTTTCTACAACTTCAATTCGCTGCAAATCGCCCCAAACGGTGACATTCGAATCGTATCGTTTCCCCCCTCAATTATCGTACAAGATTTGTTCTGTTCAACTTCAACCACTTTGGAGCAATCTACCTTCGATGGGCAGACATGCCTCTTCCAGTGAATTTTAGATTTAAGTCATTTTTCTGTAGTTATTCGGGAAATAAATGTGTTCTAATTTCTTTTTTTAAGAAACTTTCAGTTTTTTTGGATTCTAGCCAGAAATTCTCATTTGGATCTTCACACAACACAAGATCTGATGTGTGGAGGGCATCATCTTGTCGGAAAAGCAAGGAAGTTTCTTTGTAAAATTGTTCAAGTGTGTCATCGCTTCATCAAACGATAGTTTTGGGAAGGTTTTGCGATAATGGGCCTCCAATCGAAATGCCCTACTCATATTGAGTTAATATCAAAACCAATAGTTATTCCGAAATGAAACTACTTTCTAAATCATTCTGAAATTTTTCTTTACTGATAACATAAGAATGCCATTCGAACGGAGGGAAGGAAACTGAACGTGCGCATCGAGTTGAAAAACATTTCAAGCAAGTTTTCTGGAGATTTGTGGGAGAAAGTTAAAATAATCAATAAACAGTAATAATTCTAAAAAAAATGAGCTGGAATGATCCATCGGAGTTGTCGATCGTCCAAAGCAAAAAATGTCTGTTAAAAAAATCTAAACAAAGATCTCCCGCTAAAAGTTCTATAAAATTGAATTCTGACACGTGTACACAATCGTATCCAAAATCAAATCGTTCCATTCCTTGTAATGCTCCGAGTTATCAGCTTGCCTGAAGACTCGCACCTTTACATCGCTGGCCATGTTCGAACACAGGAAGCTATTGATCACGATCTCCGTCAGCTCCTCTTTGTGATGTTTCAGTGAAAATTGAAAGGTCTCCAGAATATTGGCGGCCGACACCGAGAAGATAATCATATTAAAGATATCTTTTTCCAAGTCGGGCAACATGTAAATCTGACAGATGTCATACGCTTCCAGAACGGCTGTGATGAACGTCGGTGTGTCATCGTCGACCATCGATCTAGACGGTTTCTTCTTTCCGGTGACGCATTTCACAGGTTTCCTCAACGGTTTACCGTCGGCACTTTGTTCGACGCAATCCAAAAAGTATTTGATGCCGTCGATTGACTGATTCTTCAGCACAACACATTTGTTCTTCGATTCCCGGAAATCACTGTTGAACATCCGTTGAAATACATCGCTTATTTGTGACAAGGTTCGTTCGTTGAATTTCACGCTATTTTGATCGGTTGGTGAGGTGCTCGCATCATCACCGGCAATGAATGTCACGAATTCAATGTCATCGCCTGTAAGATTTTCATCGTCGACTTCAATTCTATCTATGGCCACTGTCTGTTGCTCAGTTATCCGAAACACATCCGTTTTCGATATCTTATTTCCATCGTACTTTGGCATGCGAATGTTAAGTTGCTGGGCCACGGCTGTCAGTCCTCTAGCTGCTTCGTTGCACAACGATTCATCTTTCGTCAGAATCATTTCGATGATCGTATACAATCCGCCATGTTTGAGCAGGAGTGTGTTTATGACCTTCACGTCCCGAATAATCAACGCTGAAATCACCGACACGCGCTTGTGCATTCGCTTGTCTTGGTTCAAGAGCAAATGGGCCATTTCGCCTCGCCCATAGCCACTTTCGGCCATTTCATTCAGCAAATTCAACAGCCCTCTACCGACCAACTTCAACTGAAAATTAGGAAACGAATCAGGTTAGGTCGACACTTTGTATATCTGCTGAAGGTACACTCACATCTCTACAAGTTGCGCAATTCCGGTGCTCTGACAGCGGATGAGCCATTTCGTAGATTTTGAAGATGAAATCATGCTTGAGCAATTGCACGAAATTCTTCGACTCACTAACAATATGCGAAAGGACAAGTGGCGCCCCATGCGCATCCCAAGGAGAGTCCTTTGCTCTTCGTCGAAACGCCACTCGACACGTTTTCATCAACGTGTTGAGCGTCTCGACCGTGCAGAGCGATAAGTCGTACGGTGCGTGCTTAATGCGGTACGATGCACTGCACAGAATGCCAATCAATAATTGTATGGTTTTTTTCTTTTCGGAAATGTCAATTGACTTCGGTTCTTTCTCCTTGACTGCAATTGAGAATAAGATATGAGTCTACATTCGCTTTGGAATCAACGCACTCACCTTCTTCAACTTCTTCATCGGGCTCGATTTCATCCTCCTCCATTTCGTTATCGTCGCCCTTCGCTGGTGATTGATCACTCAATATTTGCTGCAAAATATCACACGTATCTCGATCGTTTTCATCTTTAGTGGATTTTCTCGCTTTGCTTCCGGTGTTATCGTCCTCGTTGAGATCCTCAATGTCACTGACCACCGGTGAATAGTCATCGATGTCCTCGTAAAGCCCTTTTTTATTCGATGTTGGGGACAGTGATGGCGAAGGGCTCAGCGAGCTGCACGGTGAATTGCTTGGTGAAGAAAATGCAAGGTTGGCACTGCTGGTCGATGCCGGCGGTGAGTCTATGTTTCGAGGAATAAACTTCGGTCCCAAATCGAATTTCACTCGCTTCGGATTTACTGTTTCGGGGTAGTCCGAATCATCATCGTTGTCAGAGTCATCCAGCGATCGATTTTTATCATTTTTCCGAACGACGGCTGTGTTGTGTGTTTCGCTTAGATCTTTCGTGTTTAATTCAAGTCGTCTGATCAGAACGTTCACCAGCCCCATTCGAATCATCAAATCAATGCTGAAGTTGTCGTAACGAAAGTTCTCCAAACCAATTAAAATCTGCGGAGCAATCGAGAGGTCACTCTTATATCCATCTAAGCATCTATTTTTGTCTTAAACTTACCATCGACAGCAACGACTCGCTTGTTGTATTTTTGGCCAGCTCAAGGAGACGCTTGAAAGCTCCGCTTTTGCGAATTTTCGCTCGGTTGCATGCATCATCTGCCAAAAAGCTGATGACGCACACGCAATGTCGTTCCTCTGACTCAGACAGTGGCCTTTCCAAATCCTGTGTCGTTATCAGATTGCATGCAGTAGTCACTGCGTCGGCATCACCTGAACACAGAACACTCTTCCCAGTCGATTTCGATAAATTTGATAGGATTTTTAATGCTTGAGCCCGAAATGGGCTGTCCGCTTTGGCGAAATAAACGATGCAGCTACTGCTGTGCTGATTTTGATAATACTGAAAAGTCATCAGATATTTGGATTTAACTTGAAGGAGCAATTGTCAAAAGTTTTTGAAATACTGTTGAATGATGCGAGAAAGCAATATTGAATATACGGTTGCCTTTGTGTGTAGGCAGGGAATAACCTTCCTTCAATATCTCGCATTGTATTTCAATATATTTTTCATATCTTCATAACTCACATTATAAACGATTCGCAGCGCCGGGAGATTGGTAACAGTTTCCAAACATCTTAGAATCTCCGACACCAATTCCTTCTGTTCCCGGTTCTCGGGTATCCGAAAGGCATCATCGATGGGTGGCTTGGCTGTTTTCAAGATCTCATGATCGAAAACCTTGCTATTCACGGATTCCATGAATTGAATATGCGTCTCCATGAACTCGACGCGATCCTTCTCGTACGGATTCTGTTCGACGATCGATTTCGGTGCTTCGCTTTTCTTCTCGACTATCGTTGACTTGATCAAAATCCCTAGAATCTTGTCGACGCCATCGAATCGTACAAATTCCTCGTAGAAAGGTAATTCATTCCACAGGAGACGTATGGCTCGAATCGTAATGCTCAATGTGAGCACATCCTTGCTGTCATCTAAAATTGATGCCAAAACAACGCCGATGCCTTTCGCTAACGTGCAAATTTTCTCGTTGGATTCACGGGCCAGATTGCCCAACAATCGACACGCTCGGCATTGAACACGTGGATTTGGTATCGATTTTAGTATGGTAAGTAACGGTGGGACGATCCCATTCGAAATAGCCTGCAAAACTCAACCAACGTTAGTGATGATGGGATATCGAATCGCGATCATCAGACTCTCACCTGTTTGCAGCAATCCTTGTGCGTGCAGCAATTGCCCAAAATGCTCAGAGCAACTTCCAAAATCTTCTCATACGGCTTGCTGATCAGTCGTACCAATGGCGAAATTCCGCCAGCATTGTAAAATTGCATAATGCCCTCCTTGTCTTTGACCAAATCGGTTCGCAGTTTGACCAATGCCTGAATCGAAATCGAAATAAGCCATCATCATCGCATCCAATCTCATACGTTCGATTCGATGGCAGTCAGAACGACTTGCTAACGGGAATCGCTTGGCACACGCCGTCACTTCCCCTTCAGACATCGTATAACGTCCACTGACCACCGGACTCACATCATCATCACACTTACTTTGTAGATGACATTTTTGTCAGCCGATTTGCTAACGACCCGCAGCAAATGATCCAAAACACTTTTGTCCATCGTCAATGCAACGCAAGCACCCCGTACTAGACCGAGCTCAATCACTCAATATGCAAATCAACCAAACACCCTCGAACCAATCAATTCGATACGATTTTCGCAAATAATTCGCAGAATTTCATTCACAAATTGTAAATTTATTTCATAAAGTCCTGTATGTATTTTGTCGAAGGGAAAAAACAAAAAAAAAATATGAATTTACACCAAATGTCAAACACAAACAGTGGACACATACACACGCACGCACACACATATACTTACATAGGCACACACTCGTTCGCTCGCTCACTCGCACACTTGGACAAGAGCGCTCCACACTGCACACTAGCATTCGACCACCACCACATGCAGAGCATACGAAAATAGCTTGATTTTTTCCATTCGACTGCCAAAATGAAACTAGCAAGAAATGGAATTTATCGGTATTTTCGAAATTTGACCAGAAAACAAAAAAAAAACGCAGAGCTTTTGCAATTGTCAATTTGACAGGAGGATGAGACAGACACTTCATTGTTTGCAATCAACGGCGAATTCGCTTCGACCAATTTAGGTTAGGTCACATGACTGAGCTCATTCACCAATCACCGTGATTGTTGATCGCATCGAGCGTTCCGACAGCAGTGGATTTGAGAAGCAGCCACTTGACCTTCTTGCGTGCTTCTGGCCAATGACCCAGTCGGCATGCGGAAGAAAACCCACGACCCACTTAGGATTGACTAAATGAATAAATGAATGAAAACAATAGTTTCTCGTAACTAGATTTTGTTGGATTTTCCTTTTATTTCGCTCTAATAATGATGGTTTCTTATCAATGCTTGCATTTAACATTATAACATTATTTTATCAGTTTTGTTTTGTCATCTTCACGAAATTCCTCCCAAAATTCACATAAAGACGGCCACACACACACAATTGAATGAGTTGTTTCTTTATAAGATGTTGAGTGCCCAATTACTCGACATGTTATTAATAATTATAAATGTTTTTTTTTAATGAATTTTTTCTTTTTGTAATTTTTTTTTCTTTTTATGCTTCTGTTTACTTGTTGTTGTGTATTTCATCTGGTTGAATCGCATTAAATGAAAGAATGACATAAAATCCGTACAAGTTTCCCGGATTTTAAAATCGAAGCATCCAACACGAAAATTGAATGTTTTCAATCGAACACAAAATGCAATTGAACGAAATGATTCTTTCAAATAAGCTTGCGATTGAAGAAGTCACTGGTTGTTGATGTTGATTGTTTGATCGAGCAGATGGTCGCTTATTTGATCGATCAATTCGTTTGAGTCGTATTCGGTTTCGGTTGTCGGTTAATTATTTCGAAATGAAAACTAAGGAAACATCCGCAATTTCAATCAATCTGGTTCACAAGGCGATTCGTTTTAGCTGAATATTGTTTCGTTAAGTTTGTGTTTTATTATTCGTCGTGGAATACTTGTAATTAAAAAGAAAAAAAGACCTAAATGTTCTGTTGTTCAATCGAATTAATGTTGTTGTCATCTCCTCGCAGCGCACCATTGGTTAATGTTGTTGTTGTTGTTGTTGTTGATGTTGATGTGAACCGAAAAACAGGACAAAACGACACACAATTTGCGACTCGACTAGCGGCTCAGGGCCATAACCAGCTCCATTCCTTTCATTTTGATTGTTTTTTTTTGTTGTTGTTGTTGATGCAGTTGATGGCATTACTGTTATTGTACACTCCGTTGATGTTGTTAAAGGCATTATTTTCAAATAATCAATTCTTGCGATGCGGCAAGAAATCAATTGAATTTTTCAATAATGTTTGTGTGTGATGTTCGTGTGTTTGTTGAAAGAAAAGCATTTTATAAAAATGATATCACAATTGGTTGTTGTTTTGTATCTTTTTTGGTA
>JANSTV010062908.1:0-11737 GCA_027564135.1 Lestremia cinerea | reverse complement strand
TTGGTGTCGATCGTTTCCTTGTTGTTTTCGTAGACCTTTGGCAAAGAGAAGAGAGCAATCCAGGCTGTGGGCGGGGAGGGAGAGGGGTATCGGTTAATGAGAGAGGTCGCTGGTGTGATGAATGGGGATGACTTACCGAGAAGGACCAATGTGATGCCGTTGAACCATGAACCCAAGTAGGTCAAAGCCCAGAGCAAACCTCCGAATTTCAGGGAATCAACCAAGTCCTCAACCAAGAACAGGCGTCTCAACTCAGCGGTGAAAGCATTGACATGCGCAACACTGACGGTGGCAACTTGTTGAACCTTCTCCTGTGGGATGGCCAATTCGAATTCGAAATATTCTCTGCAAATGAACGATATGGGTTAGTCTCTGGGAGGTCCTCGATTCTCGCCTGTGACGGAACTTACTTGAACGGATGTCCATCGGATGTCTTTTGGATGGCTTGCAAAACAGTTTTGTAGACTCTGAACGCAACGGTGCCCAACAAAGCCAACAATGAAACGTAGGCGACGACACTGATGACGGAGTAGAATGAAATGGCCAACAAAACGGCCAATCCGCTGCCGAAAACGGCACCAGACTTCTTCAAATCACGCCAGTAGATGAGCGATTCCACTGAAAGATAAGATTGAGAAAATGTTTGATGAGAAAAATGAAGAAAAAAATCTTGATGAATCTCTTGTTACGTAATCATCCGAAACTGTCGGACATTCAATCAAAACCGCGTCATCGTTCCGGTTCACTGGATGCCGATTCATCCGGTTCGACGAAGAAAAAACCAAATAACGCATCATTCATTTTGAATGTTGATCGTCTCAAAATAGAATTCACATCGAGCGAATTGCTCTGTTGCTTTCCATGTGTGATGCGCCACTCCGAGAGTCCACTCATTGGATTTGCATATTCGGTCGAAATCAAAAAATGATTTTATTTGTTTTTTTTGGTCGAGCATTTTGCTTCGTTCATTTTCCATAAAGTCGGTTGTTTCGTGAAAAACACTGAACTGAAATCGCTGGATTATTTTTAGAATGATTTTGGTTCCAAAGTGGAATATCATTTGGAAGAAATTGAACAACGTCGTTCGCGCCGTCATTGAAAATTATCAAATATGCAAATGGCACGCAAGCTTTAAGCCCAAAATGAAGATCTCCCCAGCAAATTAAACGCCATCAGATTCACCTACTTTTTATCGATTTTCTCGAATTCACCCAAAAGTCTCAGCGAAGAAACGAAAACCAGTTCACGAAGCTCGAAAACAACAACCGAATAATTGCCCTTCTGGGGAATCTCGTCCAAACGTTCACAAATGAAATAACGCACTAAACAGCGATTCGTTCATTTCGTTTTGGTCGGTCGATAGCATTGTCGGTCGTGGTGGCGAGCACGAGGAAAACGTTGAATGGATAAAGAAAATCGAAAAATCTGTTTCAGAGACACGAACACACACACACATACACACCAACACACCAGCTGATGGTGTGACGCACACCATCAACGAAACGACCGCTATGCGTCGCGGATAAGCTCTTTTGTAACGAGAAAATCCAAATAAAAATAAATAAAATATATTTAGCAGATTCGTTCATTGAATGGAAGCGACAAAACAGCCGCACATCATTCAATTCGACTGTCGGCATTCGGGTGTTATTTACACAGAATTTTCTGTCACAATGTGGATGATGGCGATGACGACGAAGACGAAGACGACGACGACGACGACGACGAAGACGCTGCCAATCATATGAAGTCGCAATGGTGTGCCATTATATTTGTTTTATCGGATTCCCGTCCAATCAGATGTTGAAAATATTTCCATAATGTTTTCTGGTGTTTTTTCAGAACAAATTTCTCGTTTCGATTCTTCTTCGCTCGATTATTTGCCGATTGATTCTGGTGTGACGGATACACACAATAATTGCCACACATCTCGTTCGTCATCAGCAACGATCGATTTGTCATCATCGCAAAGCAATGGCCAAGAGGCATGCCATGCCAACGGGGTTCCACGTTGCTTGAATTATAGACACATTTCAAAATGTGATAACCGTCGCCGGCATCAATACTCGGCAATGTCATTGCTTGTTGGTGGCGAATCGAAACAACGTTCAATTTGAGGCGCAGACAATTCAGAAATTGACTTTTCACAATCCACACATCGAGTCTGACACGTTTCCGCCTGGTCATCCATTCAGCAATCGATTGATTATTCCGAATCGAAATTATAGAATTCATCATTAGTCAAATGACTGGGCACAATCAGAGCTGGCGACGTTGACAGAAACGTTATCAAAATGCAATGATGAAAAGTGAAATGCCCGACACACTTACTCGACGATGAGCAAAGTTTAATTTCATTCGCAATTTCTTCTGCTTTTTGTCATTGTCGAATGCAAATCAGCGAAAAAGCAATCGTCGAGAAGGAGAATCGAACTCCAGCACAGGCTCCCCAGAGATCGCTGATTCAGCCGTTTTTGAGGTCATTTCTGTGGCCCGGTTACGTGTCACGAAGAATCGACTCGTTTCGCGTGAAAAACCTCCAAATTCATCAGCACATGTTGAGTTTCCCGCCGACGACCAACCGGCTTACTGGCATTGATGGCAACGATGTTACGCAAACAGCGGCCAGACGACACGAACATGTGCAAAGTGAATGATCGATCGATTGAGTGACGTTGGCGTTTGGAACTCTCGAAAATGGCCAGAAATCAAATAAACGCGCCTCGTTCAATCCATTCCGCGCGCCTCGCATATGTTTCGTGTTGACGTGACATTTGGAATTAGACCTTGAGGAGGGGCCGAGCGTTTTCCGGGGGGGGCGGGGAGGAAATCGTTCTTGGTCCGATTTTCTCTGCGCGCCTCCTACCCACGTCCCAACACGTTGCACGGGCTTATCGTGGCCGAAAGTAATCCAACGAACTTTCTCTGGTGATAACCTTTCACTGATTTCAATAAAAATGAAAGAAACAACAAATTTAACGAGGAGAAACAAAAACCTCTGGCGCAAGAGAAAAATATGCGAGCGAAATGCCAAAGAAATTGCATGCTTGCATTGTTTTCAAGAATCCAGTCCAAGCGTAGCGAATCGTATCGAGTACCGAGCGCACACAACCACACTCAAACTATTCGGTTTCGATTCAAATCGAAATTGAGAAATGATAACAAACACGTCGATGGTTCGTGTATCGTGTTGGTGCGTTGGCTTCTTTGCGTGAAAAACTTGTTCATCATTTGTTCTGGTTGCCGCCACCATCGTTGTCTGCAACGCGTCGTCATCGTTGATGTGTGACACGTTGGCGAATTAGCAAATGCATTGGAGATTCTTCGGTTTTTCATGTTTTTTTGATTTCTCTTGAAATTTAGCCCGTTTCGATTATTGAATTGATCGACGAGAATCACGACAGATTGACTCATGCAATGGACCATTAAAAATCCGCCATCAGCGTCATGTGCTTCGTTCAATAAATCATTTGGAAACCATCCAAGCAACAACTGAACGAACCAATGGATTTTTCAAATTCGGGAGTGTTTTAAATTTGGAATAATACCTGGTCCACGTTCGGGCAATGGTTCATCGTTGCCACTTCCATTTTGGTAGCGAAAATTTTTTCTGGCCATTTTTACGTCCGGAAGTAAAACACGAAATCGGTTTTTTGGAATCGATGAATCAAAAAAAATTGACTGAATACCGTTAAACTGTCGCGTCGACAAAGTACGAGACACACAACAAGCACAACGCAAGCGAAACAGACCTTACTGCTGAAGGTAAGTAAAAGTACTGAAACGTTGAAAACAAAATCCAAATCTGAAGAAAGAAGAATGAGGAAAAAGTGTGTGTTTCGAATTGAAAGATCAGAAACTGAATTGAATTTGGATTCAATAAGCGGTTTGTGGGCTGTCAATGTGTGTGTGCCTGTGCGTGTGTGTGTGTGGGTGAGAGAGTGATTGAGTGCCGTAAATGGCAATGGCGTCACATCATTTCACTCATTCACCGTATTCAATCAACGGCGCAACGGCGATCACAGCGATGACGATATGAGAGATTGAATTCGTTTAAGAACAACATGGCCATTGTTGTGTGGCAGTTAGGTGGCGAGTCAGTGTTGGAGCGAAGGCGCACTCACACACACACACGTACACCCCAGTCACGTTGCTCATGGAAGCGCCTGAGCGTTTGTGTGCAAGTCGTGCTGTGTGTCGGCATTTCGATTCTTATATCGTCATTGTCTTGCGCTCAGAACAACCGATACCAACACATCGATGCCCGTTGCAATACACTGTGCAAAGTGTACAGTCCCAGCACAAACCGCCAGATAAGACATTTGAGCTTGTCGAATCGAAATGTCGAAACGCCGAGCAGCTGTTCGTTTTGTGAATTGTGATAAATTCAATTCGGCTTTGGATTTGACGTGAATGCAACGAAATTTTGATCCGCTTTGAAGCGACCGGGGCAATGCTGAACCGCTTGCCAGCAATGCAATGCCGCCCTTCGCGGATTATATTCTCGACGCGATGTCGACGTCGAAGACCTACTCGATGTCAAACACTTGATCCAAATCGCTCGATAAATTTGCGTTTAAAGTTATTAGACTGTGACGCAGGCAATTGTCGCGGCGTGAAGCCAGTGCATCGATCACATTTACGTAATATCCATTGTGTTTTGTATTCAAATTCAATGGCTGACTTTGCACTTGAATTGAATTGTTTATGAGCGACTGCGATCGGTGTTGTGCACGCATGCGAGATTTTGAAGCCGGTGGAGCCACCGTTGAATCGATTGAAACGCCTCTGTCGCAGCCATATTAGCTCCTTCGGAAGGTAGTTTGAATGCGCGACGTCAACCCTTCAAACTCGCGGGCCAATTAAAATGAAAAAAAAAAATGAAAAAAAAACTTGATAATTAAATTCTGTTTAATTTTCTCATTCTTTCTTCATTTCTTCCGTTCTTGCCCGCGAGAACATCACCGTCACATGTGTGGTCGGCATGCGGTGGTAAAGCGGGTATGATGTAATCACCAATCGGTTGGCGCACACCGCACACAGCCCGGTTCTTACGTTGGTTGCCAAGAATACTTGCGAAATATCCTCGCATCGACTATGAACTCAATTCGGAGCTCTTGTTCACTCTGAGCCAACTTACATTCTTCACGTGTGAAATTGATTTTGAATTGTTCCAAATTAAAGTCAGCCAGCGACACCATGATGATTGCGGTATTTTTTTCTTGTTTCCCTTTTGTATCCTTGTTCGGGTCGTCAAAAAAAAAACGAAAAACTTGATAAATTTATCCGATGCGACGAAATCACTCAACAGAACTCGTTGAAACCACTCGACAGAATGTATTCACACAAACACGATGGCTCTCATCAAACGACACGAAACTCTCTGTTTTACCGAAAATGGACGGTATCTTTCCCTATGCCGTTCTTTATCGCCAACCAATCAAACCAACGCACAACGGTAGTGCATCAAATAAAGTTCGCGACGAATTCCGAAATTCACACACAAGAGGAAAAAACGAGCAAACGCAATAAAAAAACAAAATTTTGTTTTGATTATTTTTAGAATTTTACTTCAGCCGACTCGACGGAACCGATTCTCAACGGGACAATCGCAACGAACAACCGAAAACCAAAAGAGAAGGGAACTAAAATTGAAATTTATCTTCAGCGTGCTCTACGTTTTTCACGTTGTCGTCGTCTGAGAGTTCGTTGCTAGACTAAAACTATTTCCAATAAAACCTAATAATAATACCAACGGGTGCTTCTGTTCAATGTTGGCGGCTTGCAATTGTCACAGCAAGATGTACTAACGCCATACGGGTCGAGTGTTTATGTGTGTCTGTGTGTGTGACTGGATGCGCGTGTGTGTGTGTGTGTGTGTGTATGCAATCGGGTATGTGTCTGTGAGTGTTTCGGTGCGTAGACAGTCGTTTGTCATTTCGTACACCACGAACCATCTCGAACGAAGGAAAACCAACAAAAAAAAATGCCATTTGTTTTATTGCCCTTTCGTTCTGCTGCTTTCTCTGTCGCATCTCGCATTTTTAGAACTGGGTCTGTGTTGAGGGGTTTAACAGTGTATTCTGCCCCGTCCGATATGCACATTCACAACGACTGTGTTCATTGTCCACATTGTATGCGACGACAACAGCAGTCGCAGCAGCATCAGCAACAATTTGAAAATGTCGGTAATTAGGGAGAAGCGACCGAGCCATTGGCACACAAATACACTCACGACCGTTTCATTGGGAGATCTAATATCGTTGCAAGGACTTCACTCGGATTCGAATATGCTTGAGCTCCATCATTTTCAGGAAATTATTGATTTTGTTTTAAACGCGGAAAGAGTTGATAAAAAATTCGTATGGCTTTCCTTCCGAATGTTGCCAGCGAGTCTGATTGAAATGTGGTCATAGCACGCGTTTGCTGTTGTTGTTGTTGTTTTCGGGCAATTATTGACAAAAAGGGTGCAATTCATTGGAAATGAGTGCGTTCAGCACGCCATTCGAGATTCGTATTATTGTTGTTTTATGGGATTTGAGCACGCACAAAGGACTTTGTCGCCGAAAATTGAACATTCAGGCTGTTGGGATCGACTCGTCAAATTGACCGGGTCCAACTGCACACAGCAAAGTGCAGTTTTCATGTTGCAAGTTCAAAAAGCGAATGAAAATAAATCTAAAGATCATTTTATGTAACACCACTGGCGACCTTCCGATGTGGGCCACAGAGCACATCCGAATGTAATGCACCATTGGCATTGTTGTTTACATTGTTTTCATTCACATGCAATGCACACGGCCAACAATGAACGATGCACAACATTTTTCGAATGAAAACGAAATGACCATTGGCCTATCATTCGGACAGTGCGGTACCCGAGCACCCGAGCATCCGAGCACCCGAGTAGGTACAAGAGCGATCACCGTATGTGCGTTTCGCAGTCACCGCTTTGTGTGTATTCATTATTTTGTGATGATGACTAATTTTAGAAATTTTAGAGCATGTCTGTCCGGGAATGAATATTTTGGCGAAGAAAATTATAATTTTTTTTGTTCATCTCATTTCTCTCGTTTACATCGGAAAACATTACACTGTTAATTCGAGTTAAATTGCCGTAATCGGTACTCTGTCTCGCTGATAAGACCGGCGCGAATTAATCTAATTTTGGGCGAACAATGAACAATGGCTTGTTGCGATAAGAACAAACTGTTAACCCGGCTTCGCAATTTGACTTTCGTAAATCACCGGCGATGACACAAATTCGTTGTAGATAGCAGGCGGCGGGGAATTTATGATTGACCGATGATATCGATGAGGCTAATTTGTCAAATGGCGGACTTTGTTTCGATGATCGATTTTCAAGACGATCGAAAGTCATCAAGTCGACGACAAGCAACGCATTTCACATTGCCAAAGCGTACACCTCTGTCGCCGCCACCACCACCGATTACGATCAAATAAGTAGTAAGCAACACACGCACACAACGTTAAACAACTCACCTTTAGGATGCAAGCGATCGGGCTTGAACCAAGCATCTGAAATGGAGAGAGAAAATCGAAAAGCAAATGTTAGAGACAAGCAATGTTATTTGACAATGTTAATTCAAGCGCATTTGGCGATGAGTTTTTTTGACGAAACATTCATATGGAGATGCGACAGTGACACATTTAACAAGCAGACGCCTCGATTGTTGACGATCGTTTTTTCTCATTTTTTTTCTTCTTTTTCTTAATTTTTTTTATATGCGCAAATTCCTATCATCCTCCAGAGATTGTTTGGGAGAATGTCAACTCGAGAATGTGTTTTTCTTTACGAAACGAAAAAAAAATCGCTCAATTATTGATTAAGTTGCCCACCGCTCTGTGCTCACATGGAGCAGCGATAGCTCTCTGCTGTCACAGGTTGCTGCCGCAGGAAATGAAAGCAAAAAATGAACAATCAATTTTTTTTTGGCGAGCGAGAGAGAGAGAATGTCACGCGCACATCACCGTAGCGCATTCATTCCCACAATAGTTTGATGCAATGAATAATATTGCATTCAAACAAACCATTAATTACAGAAAACGTATCATTAACAGTCGCCAAGGTGCGAGCAAGCGTCGAAACGAATAAATGTTAACGACGTCATTGCCGAATTGATGGGCGAGCGAATAAAGTGAGAACGATTCTCTCCAGCAGAGCTTTGACAAGCATGATGTAATGTCAAAGAGGGCATAAACAGCGAGCCAAAGGATGACCGAGCCAGAAAATTCAATAAAAAAAACTCCATTCAACCAAATGTCGATCGTTGACACTTCTCCGAATCCTCCTCGAACAACTCGACTGTATCAAAATGCGAACATAAATCTAGGGTTGGGCCAGTACGTACATGGATCGAGTAAACTACACAAAAATGGTCGAGGACCGTCCGTAGCTTTGCCTGAAACAACACTCATTTTGGATGGGTCTTGATTGTCTCTGTTATGAAATCGAACTTGTGGTAAATTCTCGTATTTGTATTTTGGTTTGAAAAATGTAACGATTCTCCTTGAAAATTGCCCCGTTCAATTGGACAACAAACACATTTGGAAAGTACTCGGTGAAATTCACACGAAACTAGCAAAATTTTCATCCACCACAACCGAAACCGAAACGAGGAGATTTTTTTTTATTATTGAAAACTTGTATTTTCCACGAAATGAATTTTCCGTTCAAGCCAACTTCCAAATATTGATGAACTGATTCGGTTTATGGAAAAATGTACGCTTCGCACCGTGTTTTAGTGCAATCTACAAGCGAGAGTCGAACAGTCCAAGCAATTGCTCAATAAAACCAACTTGGGCCACAGTCATACAAAGATAAGACAGAGACAGAGCATATTTGCGTTTCAAATGGATTAGAGAAGGCCAGCAAATCGCTACAAATGTGGTGTAGAGTGTAAGAGTCTGTTTTTATTATTATTGCTTCGGTTATCGATTGATACGGGAACGATGACATGCGCCCTTGCGCCATTCCCGTCAACTTTCATGCACACCAGTGATTTTCGGGTCGTCACTGCGCAGTTGAATAATGTACTCACACAATCTCCATCCCGCAGCAGCTATTCCGTCTTTGCCATAACGACGGGCGCTCGAAAACAAACGCACGCGAGCTGCCGTTGCGGAAGATTTTCTTGTTTGGTTGAGATTGTATCCGACACAATGGAGTGTCTCTGGGAGAATTTCGGTAAACTTTGACCAAATGAGAAAAGGCCATCGGAGCGATGCGTTCATCAATAATTCAACGGTTGTGAGTCATCAATTGCATTAGCTCAGAATCAATTGCGTTTTAATTTTTCTCGCCTTTGACCGGCCACTGTATCCATCCGAATGGTACATCTCGCGTGTGATGGTGTCTGTGTGCGGAGAAACGACACAATGACAACCATTGCCGTGGATTTGATTCCGCTCAAACGTAATTGTAATTGAGAACCAACAATGCTGCGGTCATATGCTTCGCAACACAAACGAAACAATACCAAGTTGATGTTTATTTTTTCATTGCATTTCGCTCGACCGTGAAGACGACGCTCATTTCTCGTAGTCGGAATGTGTTTTTTTGTGCGATTTGTCAGCTTTGTTTTTTTTCGTTAATTTTTCCGTATTTGGTCTCTCTTCGAAATGTTGTCGATTCAAATGAAAAGACCTTGATATTGAAGCCGTTTGAAAAACGAAATTAAAAAAATTCGATGATCGCGCCATCTCTGATCACTCGGTCGAAGGCGGACTGTTACGGTTCGTGTCGCAGTTGAAGTGTATTGATTGGGACGATGATGAGCGGAAAATGAATTTGTCGAGACGACAACTGCTGTCGATGGGAGATGTGTTAATCCGGATGATTGCCTTGGAATGGCTGCAGGAGACAAAGAAGCGATGCATTGAGACAAGCGAGCCGCAATCAACTCGGTCGATTTGGTGCAAATTTTTTGGCGAGAATGATGGCTAATCGATAATTCATGAAGAAATGACCAAAGCTAATGGCTTTCACATTATTTATTGAACGCTGTGCGGCCCATGGATTAATAATGGAGGACGTCTAATGGCAGCCGACGTCAAACAGACGAATGGCGCCTGGGAAATTGATGTCTCCTCTGCAGTGTTGGCATTAACTGTTGAAACGGGAGAGGTCTCATAACGGGCTCCCTGAAAGGTCATTAGCCTCGGGTGCCCGTTTCAAATCGCTAATAGTCCAATAGATGATGTTCGCAACAGGTATTCGAATAGGTCGATATTTTGGTATTCGCAATTGCAAAGAGGGAATGGAATCGATAGTTCAGCCTGCCTTTGATGGAAAATGCACAACGAGCCAAGTTTTGTTGGAAACGTCGGAAAGGAAATGGTTCAATTATTTCCGATGTGAGTTTGTGAATGAGCATATTGCGTCATCCGACAGACTCAAATTGCCGGCAGGCGCTTGTTTGTTTGTTGGCTGAAAACTGCCGACGTTGCGTTGATGCATCAAATGTTTACGTAAACATCCAACTCTTTTGGGAAGAGTCATTCGCTTACAATGTAGAATTCATTCCGGAAAGAATGTGTGGTGAATCGCTGACGAATCGCTGACGAATCACCGATGATTCGCTGATAATTCGCTGATGAATCTATTTTCGATGATGACGGCCAGACATGGAGGTGGCTTGCACTAATACGCAAATGCTTAATCGCGAGGCCGAGTTGGTTTTCTCCGCAGCAAATTATTCATTTTTTTTCTTTATTTACACAAAAAAAAACACGAAATAAAACGCGAATAAAACCACCAAATTCATCGCTGGTATTTTTAGCAGAATCGATACGAGGTGTGAATCCTTTCCGGCGCTTGTTTTCTCATCAAAATAATGCAAAAGAAATTAAATGAAAAACAAATGTCTATTTCGGTGGAGGAATCCACAGCAGCGTTGCTGTGCGACAATTCGGATGCCATTGCGAATGACGGAGAATTGGTAAAAACAACTGAACGGTGCTAATCAGTAGCGACGGGATGTGAGAAATGTCGCAGCCACAGCAATTGCGTTGATTTGGTTTTGGAATTCTGGTTGGCAAGCCGGCGTGTGGCCTTCGGATCGTGAGGCGCGAACCGTCTCAATGACAGAGCGATAACTCGGTGGCTTCGAAAATGACTTGGCTCGACGAGAAATGAGCCATTGATGGGCATTTGCTGAGATCGGAGCACAAAAACCGAGTTGAACGAATCGATTGAGGCATCGACTTCACCGACAGAAGAATGAAAAAAAAAACGCTCATTTGGAAACAACCTTGAATATTTCATTGCACGCAAGTATCGAGCGTTTGGGTTGTGAGTGTGTGTGTGTTGTGCCGATGTGAATGAGACTCCGAATAGAATTGTTCGTTTTCGGCTCCTGAAGCTCGATAGGTACAACCTTTGGTCGTTCGGTTCGCTTCGCTCATGAGTCACATCGACCCGTAATTTGTACAATTTCCGAATATGGCGCCGGCCGACCACAGACCGGCGAACTAGCCGCGGGCACTGGGTTTGAATTTTTGATTCGCTGCAATTGGGGGAGCGAGTCAATCAACCCGATTGCCCGTGCGGAACGTGTCAATTTTTTAAATTCCATTTCGATTTCTAATCAAACGTTTGGCAACGCTGGCACCGAGGCAATAGCGGGTGACGCAACAACATCGACACATCGAGCTGATCTCATGCATGTCTCATCGAGTTGACAAACACTGTGCCGTCGTCGTCACATGCAAATTG